>JARJDZ010001840.1:0-14521 GCA_030264555.1 Aleochara sp. GC000083
ATATGGGAACACCAATGAAAATCAAGTGGGAGTGGCCATCATCCCCATGTAAATTTCCATAAGACATTTTTTTGGTCATAACTCGCAAACTACTGGGCCGATTTTCATGATTAAAAAAGCAAATTAAAGGTCACGTTATTATCTTTCGATCCATGTACATAAAATTTTAAAATATTCTATAGAAAATTAGTTATACAAGGGTACAAATGGTTTCAATCAAAATTGAATATCTCCGAAACAAATTAAGATATCAGGTTCGTTCTTAGACATTTCGAAAGATAAAGAGTTGTATTTTTATATCATGGTTATTATGATTATATATCTACCAAATATAAATATACGCTATGTATATTATTCATGGCTGAGGGGAAAAGACATGAAAATGTCAAAGTTGTCCGATTTTAAATCTGACCACGGTTTTTGCAAGAATACGGGCACGCTGAAATGGTGGAGGGTTCCTTATTTCAAAACAATTGGTTCCAGAGATGCTACAAGGTGAGAAATCCTGGCCCAACACCCATCTC
The DNA here is from genome assembly GCA_030264555.1 of Aleochara sp. GC000083. NCBI lineage: Eukaryota > Metazoa > Arthropoda > Insecta > Coleoptera > Staphylinidae > Aleochara > Aleochara sp. GC000083. The sequence continues at coordinate 525 of JARJDZ010001840.1, forward strand.
GCTAATAATGATTATTATGGCAGGCATTCATTGCAGATAAGGAAAAATTTGCACGTGCAATTATTACTTGTCGGTGATAGATGCTTTTACTTTATAATAATTAACTGGCACTGCACTGGTGGCACCGCAGGTGGTCTCCCATCATCGTTTTTCAACCCATTATGCGTTTCCTTCATTCGGTGTCGTTTGCAAATCACACGGTGCTACTCGGATTAGATTGAAAATTGAAATTATTAGCAAGACGCTTCATGCTCTCGGTTTCCACTTCGCGTCCAAGTTCGCGTCCATCACCATCCGCAATGCAATGAACTTGAATTTGTATGCTTTCCGAAATGAGTTTTTGTAATTGTTTAACAATTACGAGGCGGAGTTACTGCCGGATTCATGCGCGGCATAAGAAACAATTAACGGTTAGCTCTAACTGTTGTACTCATCCTGCAATTGCAGTGCTATGGATGCAAAAATTAAGAGTGTTTGCTGCTCAATTATAAATGTCCAGTTACATAATTACTGCTCTTTTATTTGTTAGAAGATGCAATAAAAAAATAAATGAATTCTGATATGTTTGGGGTATGATTTCACGTTGAGTGAGTTTTAGCCGGTTCTGGACTACCACAGTTCATTGACTCATCAGAGTAACCCTAACCGCCCGATGGTTAGTGACGCAGCTGTGGTGATCTAGAACCGGCAAATGATCGCTATTAACTTCCATGCACTTTGCGCGAATATAAGAAGTGAATTGTTGTTGCTATTGTATTCTTGGTTTTGATATCTACTTTAATTTTCAGATTTTTTATACCGACACAACGTGACATTCGACAACGTAACAACTGAAGTGGAGATACTGGACACGTCCAAATGTGCGGTGAGTGTTTACTACACGTTAATTTATATCAACAATTACGCTCAATATTTAGTCTGCAAGTGCAAGTTACTCCTGACATTAATAAGTCAGGAAGTCGTTCAAATAACACCCAGCAAGCTTGAGTATCAAAAAAACAACAAAGAATTGAATGGAACATCGAACAGGACATACAACACCTTAATAAATTAGCTGATAACTGGTAGGAATTAAGAGTTCATTCAAATCGCAATTTCAATAAATATCATCCTTAATGGCGGCTGAAAAAAAAGGTTTACTTGCACGGTTCTGTGCTCGTTTCTGAACTGTGAGATAAGTGTTGCTATCCTGCCATTTGCAATAAACGAACGTGAGGCAGTGATAAATAATTAACGATATTGAGCACTAAACGCTGTATGGAGGACATTAAAATCGTGTTTTTATCCGAAATGGCGGCGTTACCCGATGCCCAATTCTGCATAACTGGCATAAACTCGTGGAATTAAAGTGTTGCTAAGATCCATTTGGATCCGTGCGAGGTGCTGCTGAACGACTATCATATTACAATTGCGTTCGCCATTCGAATACAGATATTTGATGCATAATTGCTCTGCGACTCGTGTAACATGTCCATCGGTTCGGATCTAAATAATTGTTGTTGATGATGGCGAGAAATGTCCGCAAGGAATCCCCATTCGAATCTATTGCATGAAACATAATCCACAATCCGCTCGAGTAAAAACTTACATTGTCCAATCACGGCTGTAAATAACGCCATTTAATGACTTTCATAAATTTATTAATAGATCGTAATTAATTTCCCAAGACATTACCAGACAATACTAAATAATAATTTTGATAGCTTGCAGCATGCACAATTTGTAATCAATTTGTATCTGACTGCGCGAAAAATTCCTCGTGTTTTATAGGGTTGACACGACGTTCGTGGATGCTAATTGAAAGAAAAGATTTAAGCGAAGATTGCGTTAACGAAGCAGGCGAAAAATGCACTTGTTAGTCCGAGCAAGGACATTTAATGCATATGCATTGCAGCCAGCAAGAACGACGACGAAAAAATCGCGTGATATCAACCAGCGATTCCGCGAATCCGCACGGGAAAATTTTCGCAGCGCACGAACGGAAAAATCCGCATGAGTTTTACCCGCGATGAAATAATAAACGAATGATAATCGCCGTCTAATAAACGTTCGCGTCGCCGTAAAAACGCTTAAATAATGCGCCAGTTCGTATCGCATCGTCATATCATTCAATGCCGTCTGCGCAAGTCTTCAGCAATGGCTTCTACAGGGTACTCCAAAGATTCAAGGACTCATTATCCTTAAAAATCAATCAGGACCACCAAAAATTTTCCAATGAAAATTTCAGACGTATTGAGTGATATTTATCATGCGACATTTTTTCGTTTGGATGTTCCTTGTACTGCTTAAGAGTTGTCTTTGTCCTTGGAGGAGCAACTACCGTGTGTGCCCTGAAGAGTATTCGGTTTCATCTGGATTGTTCGTCGGCGTTTTGCTCGATTTGTGCGCGAATCGTTAGATCGTCTGGCGGCAGTCTGCGTTCTCTTGCGCATTGTCTAGGGACGCCTTATCGCCCGCCGTTCCTTGTACTACTTCTTCGCCGTCGTCCGGCCCTGAAGATGGCTGATAAGAACGGCAAGCGCACAATAAGCGAATAGTTTACATATAGCACCGTCTACTTAGTGGATGTAATGTCTGGCCGGCTATCTGCGGCATTTGTCTCGGCTAGAGGTGTAGTTACATATGTAAAACTTCTTCGGCGAGCGCGCAACGCAAGAATTATGCCCGTTCGTTCCACGAGTATAAAGAACGCGCTCGTAATCGGACGCATTTTTGCAGACGAGGATGCGAGGCGTACGCTAATTAGCATCCAGCGAACGATTCGTCGACGAGATGCACGTGGACGGGAATTAAAAAACTAATTTTACAGAAATTATGGATGAATTAAGAAATTCCCTTGTATGGGTGTCAGAAAGCTGCTGCAATTTCAACAGTCAGTTCATGTTCATGAAGCAAGGACAAACAAATACATAATCCTTTGTGTTTTAACCCGGGACCGGAAGTAATTTTTAGGTAATTTAATGCGCTTTCGATTGGAGTTTAGACATTTACAAAATTCCACCTAGAAATGCTATTGGTATTGTCGTCAATTTGGCCTAAAATGATTATATATTTTTATCCTTTTTCCTGTTCAATTCAATTTTCTGTCAGCTCTTTCTCCGTAAGTAGAAGTCCTATAAAAATGATTCAAACATCATTTTATTGGAAATTTAATATACTTTTAAATACCGTTTACAAATTTACAAAATTTCGCCCGGAAATACATTGATTTCACTGCCCTAAACAACTTGATATTTGTCCATCATAAACATGATCTGTTCTTTATTAGAATGCTATCATGCATGAAGAATTCCGTTAGTTCTGGCATTTTTCCAAAAGTCTCATTTTTCGAAAAATAAGTTTCAAAACTCGAAGGTGAAACGTTCCTAATACGATTTTTAAATCATTTTTGCAAAATTAATTGGAAGTCAGTTAGTTACATCTAATATGTATGCATGCAGTGAATGAAGCTTCGGAACTTGTCATATGGAAATCGAACGTTTTCTAAAATCTCAAAGTCACGAACGCTTCCCGCTTGGTTCCGCTCGACCGTTTCCTTCCAGTTATTATTATTATTAACCAAAGAGCAAAGCAACTGATGATTATAATAAGCCTACAACTTTGTATACTTTGCACTCATTATAAAGCTGATCTAGTGATCAGAACCAATAAATTCACATGCAGAAAAATGAAATGTTATTCAATTTGATGGAATATCTCATTAAATGTTTGCCTTCTAAATTTGTTTATACAATTCTTCTGTCACTTTTTGAAGCAGACAATTTCTTCTAAAATGGTACAAATACTTTCTATCCCTTCATTTCACAAGGTGAAATTTCAATTTCTGCATTCAACCATTCACTATTTAAATTTATTTTCTAATTGTCGCAACCAAGAATTGATCAAAAACAGTAATTACAACAATTTGAAACAAAATTAAAAGCGAATTCTGAGGCTAGAAAATTATGTGCACATTTCGATTTCAAGAGAATCTTGAGGAGTTTAAAGAAAAGGCCAACGCTCCCAATAAAATAATAGTTGAAGAACAAGCAAGCAATGATAATAAATTAGCGCAAGAAGTTGCCAATGCAATAAAGCACAAGTGCAATGACATAAATCAAAACTGAAATCGATTAGGGTGGAATTGGAAACAAAACGTTAGGAAATTAGACGCTTGATTTCTATTTGAACATGCTCTCCTATCTACACATCATTCTACAGAGTGAATCGAACATCCAACATTTGCTAATCAACTCTTATTAAAGCCTTTTCTACCTTCTGATAAAAAGTAGCAATTCTGAAATGCGTGATTTTGAGTTGATGTAACTTTTCATCAGTTGGAGAAGTACTAGGAAGATATTTCACAGAAATTGTAACTTTTTCCCTGACACTATGTTCGAAAACTTCTTTAGCTATAAACTTGGCCTCAAGTTTACGGTACGACCATCTCGTTCTTGAGTGGACTGAACTCAACACCAGCTTGAGCTTGCGAATCTTATTTTACGATTGTTATTATTATCACTCAGATGGTACAATATTGAACAGTGTGCGCTTCAGTTTATTTAATATATTGGCATTGTGATTTATTGGCCGCGCACTTAAAGTACCTCATTAGCGAATATTTACTCAACTTTCGAACGAAATCTGCAACTGAAAATTTGGCGTGCAAATCGATGCATTGAATGGATTTAATGCGAATATAATGAAGCATTATTGAAAAGGAATTAATGGTAGTAGAAGAAATAAGCCGATTCTAGAACACGCTGCACCCTTATTCTTCAGGCTGGAAGGTGCAATAGACGCGTCACTGCCACCCCCCTCCCCCAAGCCGTTTTAGACACTGCATTTTGCATCAAGCCAAATGATCTTCTAACATAGGACAAGCCATGTATGAAGTTTGACAAAAATTGCTTGAGCCGTTAAGGAAAAAATGTGGCACAAACTTTGTTATATACCCTATTTTAACAATAACAATTAATAATTTATAAACAAACCCACAGAACTACTTGAAAATCTGGATATTTATAGATAATCATATAGTAAACAAACGGTGAAAATTTGAAAACAATCGGACCAGCCGTTTTCGAGATATTAACAAAAGAATATTGAGGTATTCCACGGTGTTTATCTGCCGCCCCCAGCAAGTTTTCAGTCTGCCGCCCTCGCTAAAGTATCTTCATGAGGGTACCATTGCATATTCAAAATTGGATGAAAATTAATCGAACGGATCCACCTGTTTCGGGTATTTTTCCATTTTGCTGGCCGTAAATTGCCGCCCCCAATCGTTTTTCGGGTTTGCCGCCCCCAAAATCTGAACCGCCGTCTATCTGTTAGTCTATGTACCAAATTTGGTGAAAATCGGTCGAGCCGTTCTCGAGATATTAAATAAAATGTAAGGAGTAAACTGAACCTAGCAACCGTTGCTAAGGTAATAATATATATCATCTGGGAACACCAATGAAAATCAAGTGGGTGTGGCCATCATCCCCATGTAAATTTCCATAAGACATTTTTTTGGTCATAACTCGCAAACTACTGGGCCGATTTTCATGATTAAAAAAGCAAATGAAAGGTAACATCTTCATCTTTCGATTTATGTAACTACATTTTAAAAATATTCAATAGAAAATTAATAATACACAAGTAAAAATAGTTTCAATCAAAATTGAATATCTTCGAAACTAATTGAGATATCAGGTTCGTTCTTGAAAATTTCGAAAGTTTAAGAGTTGTGCTTTCATAATACGCTATCTGACCTGAAAGTTTTCATAACAATTGCTTGAATTTTGATAATACATTAGATAGTATAACATTTGACATGCATTATAAAAGACGTTATACTAATTTTCTCAGATCATTTTTCAGATATTTTACTTAATTTTAATGTATACCTATTCTATAATTATTACCGTGTCAACATATCATAAAATTAATGTAATTGACCATAAAATCAATGCCAGCATGCAATTCGCAAATTTATTAGATTGCACGTCATGCGTTGTCAATTCAGAATGCGATTGCGATATGCGAATGCATCCGAAAGAGTATGTAATCCATGGCATTACACAAATTCAACCAAGCAACAAACCAAGCAACCTACAAATGCTGATTGCTCTTGTCGCCCGACTTGACAATTTACAATATTGCAATATTTATAAATTCATTAAGTCGTTTGCTATATTTGGCGTTTACCATTTTTGCACCGTGTTGTTTCAGTCTGCATTTGTATAATTCCAATACAGGATGATCATTATCCAAAATTTATCTGCCATAGTTCTTCTTACAGTTTAGCAACAATTAATTTTTTTGGGATGGTCAAATTTAGTTAGAGCGGGGAATCCTCTAAAATTTAGTTGGAACCTAATTGTATTTTTTGTTTCCAGAAGTTTTCTTGCAGAATATTTTGTGTTGTTGTATTCTCAGTATCCGAACATGCTTTGAAATATCAGTTATAAAAGCGAGAACTCGATGGTAATAAGTTGAAAATTGGCTGAATTGTGCGCAAAATGCGGCGAGAACATGTCGATATTGTAATGCTCTTTGACGTCAATGATGTCGCATATCACAATCATTTGTGTGGCTTCGAACCAGCCAAGAAGAATAACAAACATGCTGCACAATATACAACACATATTTTAGATGTTATTGTTGTTTTCTTCGTTTGTAAGAGTTTTTAGAACTTTGGAAATTTATTAAGGGCAATTTGACCAAATTAATGATTTGCAACCATTTTACCATTCCTTCCTTGAAACTGATATAGGAAGATAGTAGTTTGTCTAAAGTGATGATTATATCATATTCCAAGAAGTTTTTCTAATAAAGAAATGTTGAAGTTTATCTTTCTAGAAATCATTAGAAATTCTTCAGTTTCACTTCTGGAACTTCTGAAACCTTCTGGTACATTCTGGAAATTGTTGATCCATAATCAATTTCATAGATAATCCAGAATAAACAATCAAACTCTATCAGTTGCAATTATCTTGGAACTCAAAAGTTCCAAATGTACTGAAGAAATAATACTGCAACTTGAAAGATCCTTTCTGTAGGTAATCTCAAGTAATGACGAATATAAAGACAACGTATTACATGGTCACGTCGTCGATGTAAGTTCAGCCATTACATGGACTTTATTATTTTCCACACGAGCTTTTTTCGTGCCTTGTATTGTTCCGTTTTTTGGCTTCGTTTTGGACTATTACCTGCTAGCATATAAGGGGGATGACTCTTATTAGTCCATACTCAGCCTCTTCAGACTCGAGTACACTTGAAATTACAACACCTTCATCTTGAATCCACGGTCGGAATGCTGCGAAGAGAGATGCAGAAGAAACGAGACGTGAAGCCCTTCATCAAAAACGCGTAAACTCGAGGAGATGCATGCCATGCGATAAAAGGTGTCGATAAGGCGTTCTTTTTCGAATCGGAGTTTTTCCTCGCTGACTTGATGCCCAACTCGTTAACACTTGTTGCTGGTTATTAGACAAGGTAGTTAAGTTGCGCCTATCACCGGAACGGATTATTACAGGGTTTGATATAGGAATGAAATGAAGAACCCAACACTAAGACTGAAGAGTGGAAAATGAATCCGGACAATAAACTTGCTATCTGATTTTGATATCTGGGATATCTCATGTACCAGATGAAATACGTTTCTAATTGGAAGGTTGCTATCACCACTTGTTGATTGACTACTGAAGATTCTGTGTAATTGTAATGATGGCGAACGAAATCGAACAATGGTTCATCATAAGCCAAATAGGACAGCGTTGAAATTTCGGTGAAAGCTCCTTTCAGACACCATTCAACCTTTATCTAATCGTCGAATTCATTCACACCCATCTTGTCGAAACTGTGTGCACACAATAGACTGACATAACAACAATCGTTTCTTATTGATATTGCCAAAACAGCAAGAAATCAATAAGTAGAATCAATAAATAATACAGGTGTCAGGAAATCAAATGGTAAACTTTTACCTGAGTATTCATTAGTTGATACCGTTGGTTGTTTTGTAATTGAACCATTCTCAATCACCACAATAATAAAATTTTGTTGCATGGTTGATTTTGTAAAGATATTTTGAACAAAAGCACGGCTCGAAGTATTTCATAAACAAATCAAGTCGTTGAAAAATGTGTATTTCTTGGGATGGGCATACCTTCAAATATCCATTTCTTAATATCTCAAGACATTACAACACTTGGAAGAATGCAGCTGAGGAAAAATGCTGGCACAACTTTCAATCGCTTGTAATTTGCGACTTTTCCGCGCAAGGATAACGCTATCATTGCTAAATCTATCGGCAAATGTTCGAACGTCATGTTGAAGTCATGCAACAACAATAAATAGCAGCGAATATTGGAAAATAAAAAGGATGACGCAGCTTGTTGTCGATACAACCAGCCTGCGCGAATATAATATAAGAGCCTCTTTGTTGTTGTTGTTGTTGTTGTTGCTGATGTTGGTGTTGCTGTTCGAGTGCAATTTGTGTGCCTTTTTTTCCACCTTTTGCATTTTATCCTCGCCGGGCGTGCATGCGCACAATTACAGTTACACAATTTCGCGAAATTTATTACGCGACATTATTATTGTCATTGCATTGTTTCGTTATCTTTGGCAATTTGTTAAAGGCTCGCTTGCTCGCCTCATTTATTTCCAGCGCATTCGCTTTGAAATCTCCGCACAAAACGACCAGGTGAAGATTCTCGGAGATCATGAAACGACTGAGTTCTGGAAGAATATGAAGAATGCATCGAGCAATTGATAACGCCGAGCGACTAATTTACTTCTTGCGTTTTTCTTTGCTTGCTGCTCCGACTGCGCTCTTCGTTGTTGATTTGGAGGATGCGTGCTGCTCGAAAGCGCGCAAAACGTGCCATTTATTATTTGTGATATCAGGAAGTGAAGATTAATGTTGGTTCCTGTGGTGCTACTTTATTTCGTTTTGTATGCTGCCATCTGCATGTATGATATAATTCATAGGCGCATATTTCTTACAGGGTATCACAATACTTCTTGACTCACTTCTTTTGCACAAAGTTTATAAGTTATACATTCAAGTCTTGGATTTTTGTTTGCTGCAAAAGAGTGCAAAACAACAACTCAACTACAAGAATTGCAATTCTTGTTATATAATCACATCAATGAGATTGCAGTTCTGAAAATAGAAATGTTCCAAACTAATTATTTCATTAAATTGCAAACACAAGGAAGTAATTTTCAATCGTTCAAATCTAAAATTAAAATGTTTTCCAATAAATTATTACCACATGGGGTTGAAACATGAATTTATTTACAATTCAACAATTCGTTATAATAAATGTTTCCTCAGTATAAATCTCATTCTCCAATGAGAAATTGTCATTCGATTTAATTGTGAAGAATTGCTGCTCGTTTGCTTCAAATAAATCCAGATCTTTATCATATTTATCATTCAACTTATTGTGAGTGATTTTATTCTGTATCTATGTATTATATCATCTGTGAAAAAAATTACAAAGTAAGGATTTCCTTGTTCAAGAAGTTGAAACAAATGTTTTGAAAGTGTATTGTTCTGGAAATAATTCCAAATTGAAAAAAACAAATAGCAAACACTTGGTATTAATTGTATGGTTCTTGTGAGACGATGATGTCCTGGGTCTAGGATTCGTTTGCTTCGTGGTCGTGTTGCGATCAAGTCGATGGTTCGTGATAGCGATAGCAGCGATAAAAGCGAAGAAATGCTCCAATGGCGCTGGGTTTGCATATCGCTGCATAATAAAATAAAATTCGAATTCGTGTTGCTAGACGAAGAGTTCGTATCTGCACGCTGAACGATTGCAACGAATGAGGAACATTTGATAATCTGTATTGGCAGGCATCGCGCAAAAGCATTTATTGAGTTCGTCCGCACGTATTTTACGAGCCAAGTAGAACGTGAAAATTCTATATATTTATTTTCATCTGTCACTCAAGGCACGAGATGCAAAAATGAAGGCATAAATTGCCTGCGAATCGGTATAATCTCCAATTATAACAGTTTTAATTCCATGCGATTTCTACGTATTTCTGTCATTCGATGACAAATTGCAATGCTAGAAAATAGTATAGCTATCAAAAAGTGCCGACAGCACATTGAATTTGAAATTTCGCTGCAAAATTTTCGCTTTTTCTCGCTTCTTAAACTGCGTATAACTTTTAAACGGTTGAACTTCTAAAAACAGGATTAAACGTTTCATTCCGAGTTCACAATTTTTTTGAACAGCGCACACAGCCAAGAAAAATATCATAACACATCAATTACCAGGAGGTTCTTACGGTAACGTCCATTGTGCACATTCGTTAGTTGGTATTTCAACAGCCTCCATGCATGGTAGCACCGAAAAAAAGAGCAACCATGGCGAAATTGATAGCTTCAGTTGGACATGCAGAGTTCAAGTGACTTTTGACATCAACGAGGCCCTGCCAGATGAACGCGCTCGCATGTGAAACTCACAAAAGACATGCGCAAGTAACTGATTGTGAGTAACGGTTCGCAGGCAGTGATTAATCAACGCGCGAAATTAATATACGTCTAATTGATTGTTTGTCAGTGCTGCAGAGCTCGAGGAACGTTCGCAGCTGAAGGAAAGAATTTCACTTTCCAACCGCCTCTTTCTTCCACTCTTTTTGCGCAAGTGATCACTTATTATCCTCGCATACGTAGATTACAATCGTATCATTCTTCGAGAGTGATAATGGAAGCTCTCAAAACAGATTCATCTGAAGACATGTAATCTCAAGTCCACCATGATAGATGTTGATGTTTATAGTACACTCGATGATAATGAGAAATCTAATTAGGACCTTCTTAATCTGCCAAGAAGTAAATGAATGCATGTGCAAATATTTCCAGTTGATACAATGTTGCGATAACGATTGCACAAACACATGATGATAATGCGATGTGAAAATTGAATTTCCACTCGTTGACTTGTGATTAATTACGCACTCGTTTTCGGCGCGCATGCGGAAGTACTCCAATTCCAATTTGCGCCCCACTTTCGCACACTTTTGCTGACAAATAGTTGAAATTATGCTCCAATTGAATTTCTTTCACTTTTCCCTCATCATCTATTACAGACGGATTCAGTGCATCGAGAACATCAAATCGAGCAAGTTCCACTTTAAATCACACCATCCAACTATTCGTATTTACATCTAGTAGATAGTGTGCATGCTTAGGCACTTATTTAGTGGGTGTCTTTCATTATGATGTATGCATGTTCTTGAGATGCATGAAATTTTCGAACGCACATAAAATGAAATAAGCGCACGCCTTTTGTCCGCTCATGACACATTTAATTCGATTCGGATACAGGATGCTGCCGAAAATGTGAATCGAAAAATGCGTGTGCACTATTGGTAATAAGATGCAAGCGAAGCGAGTAAATAGTAGAAAGTTTGGATCTGAAGACGTGGGCAGCGAGTGATGTTACACTTTTCTACTTACAACGCTGTAATCTTGTTTGTACTCATCTTCCTACCTCTTTCCAGTTGTTATATTTTCGTTTTTATGTATCTCCAGGTCAGATGACAACGAGCAATAAATTATTATTAAGTCGACTAAATTGATTTTCGAACGAGTCATTTTGGGTTTTCTATGTATAAGAGACAAAGTATTTCTTGTGCCTTAAATGGATGATGATGGATATGGAATTTCAGTTAGAAGTAATTTATCTAACAAGAAGTATATGAGTTGAGACCTACCCTAAAATTATTGCAATTACATAACTCTTGTTCGATATTTATAGCAAATTTAGTAGCTGACTTGTCAGTGAACATTTATTAATTTGATTATTGGTATGCACATTATTCATTGGTGGTCGTTGGTGTTCAAGAAGTGAGGAAAAGTTTAAATAAAATAAAAATAAACAAACATTATATATATTAGTCACTGCTGAGGGGAAAAACACGAAAATGTGAAAATGATCCGATTTTAAATCTGACAACGGTTTTCTCAAGATTAAGGGCACGCTGAAATGGTGGAGTGTTCCTTAATTCACAAAATTTGGATCTAGAGATATACAAGTTGAAAATATGTGTTAATCATTACCGAGGTGTAAAGACATGAAAATGTGAAAATAGTCCGATTTTAAATCTGACCACGGTTTTCTCAAGATTAAAGGCTCGTTGAAATGGTAGAGTGTCCCTTAATTCACAAAATTTGGATCTAGAGATGATACAAGTTGAAAATGTGTGTTAATCATTGCCGAGGCGAAATGACATAAAAATGTCAAAATAGTCGGATTTTAAATCTGATCACGGTTTTCTCAAGATTAAGGGCACTCTGAAATGGTGGAGTGTTCCTTAATTCACAAAATTTAGATCTAGAGATGATACAAGTTGAAAATGTGTGTTAATCATTACCGAGGTGTAAAGACATGAAAATGTGAAAATAGTCCGATTTTAAATCTGATCACGGTTTTCTCAAGATTAAGGGCACGCTGAAATGGTGGAGTGTTCCTTAGTTCATTTAAATAGTTATAAATAAATCTAGCCATCTCAAATTACAACAACAATTGGGACAAGAAGAAAGATTGGTTGAAAAATGCAGAAAGAATAATATGCATATATTTTTTCTTGTCTGCCAGCTTGATTTCACATTGTGAAGCATTGCATCAACATTGTGGATAGTTCGGCCGTTGATTGCCGGTTTCGCTTAAGTGAATGAAAATAACGAGGTGCACAATTTAACGGTGCTTTTATAATGGTCAATTTGGTCGAGTTCACAATCTTGCAGACAAGCCCGACGAAGAAGAAGAAGAAGTTTTTGCACTTGTATTCATGCAACAACAACAAGAGCGTTTATTTTGGCCGATATATATTTTGACCGAATCTGCATCCATCCCAAATATGATGGCACCAACAATGACTCCCCGGTCCGGATTTGCATTCTTCTTGTCAGAGCTTTCAATTACATTGAGAGACATCCATGAATATGTATTTTAACGGGTCCATTTGCAGTGAATAACAAATTTTCAGCGTGTTAAGATGCAATGTGCCCGACTTGTTTCCAGGGATTAGTTGAACATTCGGCTCGTAATCAATTCAAATTGATTGCCAATAATGTCCACTCGGATTACATCACGCATCGTGTGCATTAGAGAAGTTCTTGTGTTATGATGATGTCGAGTGAATGTAAAGTGCAGGCACGATGTTGCACGTTTTCTGCATTATAATATCAATTCGTTGTTCGATGTCGGTGTTGTTGTTGTTCGCGAGAAGTTATGAGTGTTGTTCGCTTGTGTTTCGCCAGGCATGTGTGACAATCATGCTTTGATTTCTAATTAGTTAATTTCCAGCAGGCTGGAAGAGATCTTAGCCTTCAATTTGATGGGGAAAGGTAATGGTCAGTTGTCCTTGATGTTCATGTAAAATATGGTCAATACAACTTGGAAAATGTTGCTGAACTTCATTCAACAATATTTTAAACTTGTATGTGTTAAAGATTGCTAAGAATTGCTTGAGCCGTTTCGCCGAAAATATGGCACAAATTTGGTTAAAACCCTATTTTAAATACAACAATTAATGATTTATAAACAAATCAACAGAATTGCTTGAAAATCTTGATATTTATAGATAATTATTTTATAAACAAATGGTGAAATTTTGAAATCAATCTCACAAAATTTGGATCTAGAGATGATACAAGTTGAAAATGAGTGTTAATCATTACCGAGGCGTAAAAACATGAAAATGTGAAAATTGTCCGATTTTAAATCTGATCACGGTTTTCTCATGATTAAGGGCACGCTGAAATGGTAGAGTGTTCCTTAGTTCATAAAATTTGAATCTAGAGATGATACAAATGATATATTTGAAATGTTGGTTCTTCATTAGTATAGATGTCTTATCTTAATAGATAACAAATAATCAATGATCATTTATTACATGCTGTCCTACATCCTGAAATACCTGCAATATAAATATTAATTAAGCAAATTGCCTGTTTCATTAATCCAACATTCTACCAGCTATTATGTCGGTTATTTAAGGCT
>JARJDZ010001841.1:0-44320 GCA_030264555.1 Aleochara sp. GC000083
GTAGGAACGTCAAACTACAATTTAAGGCTCACTTAATAAAGTAGTACTTATAATCAACTTGTGCAAAGGATTGAATTTTTAAGTGGCACTTTGTTTTATGCAAAGCTTAAGTAAGTGACACATTTAAGGGTAAATGGTGCAAACGGCCCTTAGATAATTTTGTTCTATACATAATTGAATTAAATTAAATACATTATTAGTTGTGTTGTTATTATTTTTGTGGATCTTGTAGATCTATTTGTACATTCCTTAATTAGGTCACTGGGTAAATACTTTTATAAATATATTTTAATTGTTAATTTCATCAGTTATCATAAGTTACTTTCTTCTATCTCATTGACTTCAAATTTTCACAGAGGATTTTTTTAAAAATACGATTTGGCCTAGAATTGTAACTATGAATGATATGATGATGATGATGGTAATAATCTTAATGAGTATGAACGCAAATTCTCATGTTTTGACTCACTAACAATCAGTAGCAATGCAGTACAAAATAGTAGATCGTGGATGCGTAACCAGAAGCACATTTCGTTCACTTTGTCTCAATGAGTGAGAATACATTACATCATTCACGTTTGCAAAACCTACGCATTACGTAATCCTGCGTTCACACAGCAGCGAATGGAGCATGCAAAAAAAAACAAAGACAAAAATCGAGCCAACAAAACCTCCAAGTGAGAGAACATCAACATTAAAAAACGTCATGTGAAGAATACAACAAAAAAAGTTTATCATTTAAAGTGCCTCATTGTGAACGACCTTCCCATTGAATATTTTGTCATGTTTGATGAGTCATTTGTTCATAACTTTTTTTTGGCTCCACAGTAGTTCTAGTAACTGAATGCAATGCAGTTTAAAGTCTTGAGGATGTCATTTCTTGTTAGAGCACCCAAAAGAGTATTTTTTGCTCACGTCGTGAAATAGAGTGCCTGAGGGGCTCGGCCAAGAAATTTCAAGCTGAACGTCGTCGGTGGTTTAAAACCATACCAAGGTGAGCCAAGTCGGCGGCAGCAGTGGCGGCTGCAGCAATAAAACTTTGGCTGCAATGCGGCCCAATTCAACCGCGCACCAACACCAGGATATAAGAAGGTTGAAGGGGGCAGCAGCTACAAGGAAAATGTCCTGGGTGCGACCCGGCCCGGGTTCGTTTGGCTCTCGGAAGCGCGCGTGGAATTGATGTGGAAACTTGCTGGGTTGTTGGTTGGTTTTTCGGTTGGTCCTGGGGATAGCGATTGCCGATACTGATAGTTTCTGGTCGAGGCGAGCGATGCCGCACTATGTCGTCAGTTTTGTTGGCGGATTGGGAGAGGAAGGAAAAGAAGGGGATAAAGGATGAGGAAGGGTAATGATATATGTAACAATGATATATTCCAGAAGTTTCCAAACTGTGGTATATTAGAACGTTTTTAGGATATTCACTTCTGTCGAGGATATAAGAGGGTACAATCTTTTTTTTAGAATTTACTATTATCATTAAAGTTGGTTATTATATGATAGTAGATAATCAAAGAAGGAAGAAGGCAGCTAATATAAAAGTAACAGTGATATTTTTCAAGGATTTCCCCAACTTTGGAAAATTTAAATACGTTTAGGATATTTCCAGAGAAGGGTGGAGGAGATACAAACAAATTTCAGAATTAGCAAATGATAGTAATTATGATTACTCTATTAGTTTAATAATTCACTAATTGATTTGAATTATCATTGGCTTAAAGATTCCTACATAAAATATTCTAATAGTATTTAAATTTAAGTGGGATCAGAAGGAATATTTTCTGAAGTACAGGAAATCGTTAATGATTGGAGAATAAAAAAGATAGTTAATATGATATATGATACAATAATATATCACAGGGATTAGCAATGTGCAGAGAAGTGGTTTAATTTTAGAATGTTTCCCAAAAAGGATGACTATAAGGAAGGAATAATTATATTTATATTTAAACAAGAATAACACCAACAAATTGTGACAGAAGGAAATAGTAGATAACTAAAGAAGAAAAGTTAATGATATATAACAATGATATAAATTTCATAAATATTGAAGAATACAAATAAATTTCAAAATAAATATCAACATTTCAGATTTCAATTTTGTTAAAAATATATACTATTAAATGACAGTAGTTATTATTACTTTATATATTAAATAATTAATTTGATTAAACATAATGATTTGATATGCAGTTGATTTACAGATTTCTTTCGAAAGTAAGGAACATCCTAATGATAATTAAATTTTAGTAAGAAACAAAGGAACCAATTAAAAAAAATCAAGAAGTAAATGTGTAAAGAAAAAAGGAAAAAACTTAAAAATTTATGTAACAGTGATATATTCCAGAGATTTTCAAGCTTTAGTTAATTAAATACAATATTTTTCATATATTTTCTGACAAAGATAGTGGATTCCAAAAGAATTTAAAATCATTAAGCAGCAACATTTCAACATCACCAATTATGTCATAAACATTATTATTTAATGATGAATATTATTGGCTTATAAATTAACTAATAAGTACATTTTCTTACTATAATTTGATTTATTTTATTTAAAATAATGCTGTGAGTTGTAGTTTACTTATAAATTTCTGTAAGGAGTATCATAAAAGCATTTAAATTCAAGTGAGAATAAAACTAGGAAATGCTTTTAAGTGGATATTTTATTTAAATATAAACAGATTCCAAGAAAGGTATTTGAAGTAACTTTTAGGTTACTTCCTGCATAGTTGATGAACTAGGCTCCGATACTTTTTGCAGAGTTATCTTTTAGTATTGTCCTTAAAGCTTACAAAAACATTCGAAGAATTTATTATCCTTTGAATGCAAAACTATAAGTTTAAAACTTTCTTTCTTGTTTCTATGAATTTCACCAAAAGTTTCATGGAGTCAGACAATAGTATTTTTAGATCCAGGATATCATCTGGAAATTCTTTGTCCAGAAATGATTGTTTTGCATGTTGTTCTCCTAGGAATAATATATTTCGATATTTTATCACTGATTTTTTCTTAGCAAAAATAACTTTGAAAAATGCATTATGAAATTTGTTGGATACTTATTTTATCTAGAAATTTCCAGGATAATTGTTTTGTTTCTTGTTATCATTGCAACAATAAATCTGGATAATTTATCACTGAATTTTTTTATGAAGCAATATTGCAAAAAAAAATCAATAGAAATGTATTCTTTTAGTTATTGATTATTAGTTACTGATAGATTTGTAACACTTACATCTATTGCAAAAAAATATTAAATATCCGACATTTATCTGATAAACAAGTATTAAATTTGCAAGTTTTAATTACAAAAATTAATTTCTTAATCAAAAAGACACAATTACACAAATAATTTGTATATTTGTTTTGGCAATGAAATAGAACTGACTATCAAATTAAAACTAACCAGTGGTACCATTGCAATAAAAATATGATTATTATCAGTAAATATCAACAATCAGGATGTTTGAGGAGCACTGGAACCCAGACTGACGGTCGGGTATGGGTTCGTGTGTCGGAGCGTAGCGAAACGACCGGAATGCCCGGAATTCAGTCCTGTTTCAGGCGTCGAGCCAGACCGAATGGTACGCACGTCCGTTCCTGACCGCCGCCATCGTCGCTGCCGCCTCCATCCAGACAACTCCCGTCAGAGAGTCCCATCCAGCGAGTGCGGAAGCGCGAATTCGAGGAGCGCATTTTTGGTTACGCGATCGGAACGCTCGCCGAGTGCCGGTTCTAATTATGCCATTACGAACGCCGCGAACCAATCAGACATTTTTCCTCATCACCTAGTAATCGCTAATTGCTAGTCGCGCTAATTAATTAAGTCATCCAGAACGAGCGAGAACAACGAGCTATGAATAACTTTGCAATCAGTCCCAACGAGGTAAGCATTTTTGCAACATTATCCTTGAACGATATTTATCAATCAATCAGTTAATTAATTCTTTACGCAAATTGGCAATCTTTGATGTGATCTTACTCAATTAGAAAAGAGATTTCCTTTTGGAATTTTCGTGGATTAGGTTAAACCTTGAAATTCGTTTTTTTGATGGCAGCTCAATGGAAATTCCTTCGTCCTTGGCCTCGTTTCCTTCTTCGTTGGTTTAGGTAACAAGGCACGCATTTTCTGCGTGTTGGATGTAGGAATTTGCATGCGTGTGAGTGTATGTGTTTGCATTATTATAAAGCTGGGCGGCAGGAATGTAGCAACTTCCATTTAATGTTGCTATAAAAAAAGACGGTAATACATTTATACTAATGGCATCGAGGATGGGAGGAAAATTCGATTCGTGCATGAAATTGTGTTGAAAGCCCGGCTTTTATTTCATAAAACGTGGAGGAACTGGAGTGGACTAAAAATAGCTTACATGTCTAATGTTATCTGGATTAATAATCAATTAATCAATCTTTTTTTAGTTGCAGTTGATTGGTATGTTTGTTTCAATTTTTGATAAAGCTCATTTTTTTGTAATTTATGATCATAATTTTGTATACCAAGAAGAAAATATTAAATTTCATTGTCTCTGAGAACAAATATTTAAAATAATCTAAGATTATTATTTGTTAATTACAAACACTTTCAAAGAAGTTTTTAAATTCTATTAGTACAATGATTTCATTTCAGTACTTCAGTATGAAAATCTGTTCTTAAAGTGTTATTTCATCAAAGAAAAATGTTGAAAAAAAAAATGGAGGAAACTTAGATTGTTATCAAAAACTCAATAAAAACTTTTTCCATCATTTTTATATCCATGTAGGAAACTGAGTTTGAATTTAATATCATTTGTATCTGCTATTTTTAATATCAGTTTTTTTATAATAAAAATATTACATTTTATTGATTTAATGTTTAACAGGTTAAGGTTTATACAGGAAAGGAGAATTCGTTTTTGAAGAATCTTCTTCTTTTATCCTTAATATTACATAACATTTTTAGAAATGTTATTCAGGACGTTTCAAAAATCTGAAATGATATTTAAAATTACTTGAAAACTTCATATCAAAATGATGTATGAATTGAAATGATTGATTTGTGTTGAATATAGAACAAAGTTAAAAATTTTATATTACAATGAAGAATCCTCTTCATTTATCTTTAATATTACATAACATTTTTAAAAATTTCTTTCAGGACGTTTCTAAATTTTCAAATGATATGTAAAATTACCTGAAATCTTCAAATCAAAAATAAACATGAATTGAATCAATTGATTTGTATTGAAAATAGAATAGACTTTATAATTTTATATTACAATGAAGAATCCTCTTTTTTATCCTTAATATTACATAACATTTTTAGAAATTTTAGCCAGGACGTTTCTAAATTCTCAAATGATATGTAAAATTACCAGAAAACTTCAAATCAAAAATCAGCATGAATTGAATTCACTGATTTTAATCGAAAATAGAACAAACCTTATAATTTTATAGCACAATGAGTTTAATAATAATTCTGTATTCTAATGTTCAATTTTGGCCCTAAATATATAACTTCGAAATTGAACTTTGTGACTTTTGACAGGCTTATAAATTAGCACGTTTCCTGGTTCGTATAGAACAAGCCCAAATTTGCAGGATTTCGAAATTGAATAACATTATTGATTTTCACCATTGAAGCGACCTTTCGACTGGAAAACGCAATTTGCATGGGAAATTCGCAACAGCCAGTTCGTATTCAGTCACCAAATCATGCATGCGAAATGATTCGGGGACTGTTATACAACTTCTAATGAAATTCAATCCATCTGCATGCCAACTATATCGACTTAATGATAATACTGCATGTTGATCTGATATATAAGGTACATGTCATGAAAGTATGACAATATATCAAAAAATGCCATCAACAAAAATATTGTTATTACTGACATTACCAAGAGAATACAAAGTCATTTTAAAAATTAATTAAGCCTTCTAAAAAGTTAGCAATTTTTATCTTTCGACATAGCAAACATTCTGATTCTGATTTTGAGATTTCATGTTGTTCTTAATAATAATTATATGATAAATGTTAAATTGACAATTGAAGAAGTGAAATTTGAAATATCCAAATTTGAAAAAATGCATTATAAAAGTTTTGTTAACTTTTTGAAAATTGATGTAGTAATGTTAAATTTTACTGGTATATATTTTATTATGCAAGCAGTGATTTGTAACGTAAACAATTTTTGCACAAAATTCGATATTTATCCACAGTATTATCTTCCAGGATAACAGCTCCTATCTATCAATTATCATCACAAGAAATTGATATTAAAGGTGTCTGGATTTTTATAACACTCTATTTTTCATCCAGCTAGTTCCACTCGTTTGAATTTGAAGGTCTACAAAATGCAAAATGTGTATGTATTTGGCGAAAGAAATTAGATGAACCTTGAGGCAGCTACTGAAATAACATATTCGCAGATGTAAACATGTCCTGTGATTTTCGTAATCATAATAAATACGGTTTTTATCAAGCTGGAATATTGATTTTGTACAAATTAATTGCAAAACGTGTTCGTTAACATATGAAATAGTTAACATTAGAGAACTTTGATCGATGTTCTAGGAAAAGAAATGGTATCAAAAACATTTGTAAGAAATTAATATTTCCGGTTGATTAACATATTGTTTTTGCGTAGTAGTATAGTTTTAGACTTTATAGAAATAAAATATTGATACGAAAATCAACCAAAAATAGTTTCATTAAACTATATAAAATATAGATTGGATCATTTTAAAATGGAAATCATGATTGCAATTTATTTGATAACTTAAATTTGCATTCAAATAGGAATCTTTAAAATTTGTATTGGATCACTATTATAAATATTTTGTAATATTACCTTTTAAATTACCTTATTTCAAAATTTCATTTTATATATTTAAATGGAGTTTCCTAAATTATAATTATTTCTATAAGTTGCTGACTTTTAAAAGAGTGACCAAAAAAATACTTGAAGTGAAATTCTTTGATAATCTAATAAATGAGTTTGCGAGGATAGTAATTTTTTCTTGCTGAACAGTTTGTTTTAAACCCTCTTTTGGATCATTTTTATTGTGGTACTTATTGAAAATAAAAAGAAGTTGTAGGTAACCTACTAGAATTTTCAATATCTGGAATTTTGATATCAATATGATATTATAAAAGTAAAAGAAATTCTTCAGGTTTAGTGGCCAAATATCTTAATCTAGAAGCAGCCAATATTGTCCCAGAAATTAAAGCGTTCATCAATCATGATCAATCAGCTAATCAAAACTACGAAACTTTTTAATTAATATATATTGATAACTTTACTTTTAGAAAACTTCTTCATTTTTTCTCAAGTTTCTCAAGTTTTGTCTGATAGTTCTTATATCATAAATGATACTTTCTGAGAACATGGAAGATCAAAAATTGGACCAATTCTTATAAAACAATTATTACATAAAATATTAAAAATAACAAATTATTTTTTTAAGTTGAAATTAATGCATCCAAAGTTTTTCTTCCATTTTATAATTCCACAATTGTAATTTAACTTAAAATATATATTCCTAAAAAAATGGTTTATTTTCCTTGGTATAATTTTCTGCATGTTATTTAAACATACAAGTAAAATGTACGAAACATGTTCATACATTACAAAATATGAACCTCATTTGCGCATTACATAGAGAACATAGCGAACTCAATGCAGTTTTCGCAATTAAAACGTGCATGAAAACAAAATCCACAAGATTTTCCACTTCATGCGAAACTTAACGACCCCATCTTGGCGAACTGGAACAGCGCACAAATTACACATTCAAATCGCACATTTTCCAACCAACGAAGAGTTGCCATCTACTCTTCATTTGCAAATCACATTAGCGATGTGTTTGTAATTCAATTAGCCGCTAAGCGCATTAAGCTTGCATGTAAAACATCATCGAAATTTGCTGACTGGCTCAAAAGCAACAAAACAAGAAAGAAACAAAAAGAAAATTCCGACCGGGAAATCTAATCAACAAAAATGCTAATAAAATTTCATTCATCCGAGATGATGATTAAAATTGCCTTGCCTGCATATGGGGCACATGTGACACCAACGTATGGATTAATTAATGAGTTAATTAATGAGAATAAGTGCCCGGAGCGAATGCGTCCACTGCGGCCGCTCTAATCTTCTAATCTTCGGCGCCAATTAAGCCGGTACTAATTTATTGATGACATTCATCGACAGGCATCTTTTCTCTGCATGTGTGTCATCCGAACGAACGAGATGGAAGATTGCGCACGCGCCCAAATAGAAATAGACGCCAGTTGTATTTGCGTTCGCTAAAAATACACATTCGCTCACTTTAAATATTATTCAACTATACATCAGCACATATACGCACACATATACACACACATGCGAATCTGCTCCATATGTCTGCATGGCATCTAACTTTATGTGTGAGTGTGAGTGTGTGCTCATTATTCGATGATTTTGCCAGTATCCTTGCGACTTTCCGCGCAAAACGAGCCATCCTCGACGACCGCGTTCGTCCGTCCGTCCGGAAGATACGAGAAAGTAAACAGAGAGGAAGAAACGACAACGAAATCGAACCGATCTCCGAAAAGAGGAGGACTTCATTAGTAGAAGGATCAAAGCAGGAAGGACGTTCGAGTGACCTTATTACTTCGCAGTTACATAAATTCGTTCTTCGATTATATTGGAGCTTATTCCAATTTTTTTCTTTGGTTCTTCATTCGGCTGCACGATCCAAATGGAAATTGTTTATTTAGTGACGTTTTGATGGACTTTACCGGGTTATATATTTGGAGACAACCCGACGTAAAGATTTTTTATACGTGATTAGGTTCTAGCTAGCGTTTAGGTTTTTTTTTTTGTACACGTCGAAATGTTGCACGATAATGATGAAGAGCATGCAGTCAGCGCCATAAATATGCTGTCGTCAAGTAGTTCGGTAAGTTTCAAAAAATGGGTGGGAAGTTTGCAATTTGGAGGAGTGTGAATGGATTGAAAGTAAATGATGCAAAACTGATTTAAACCTATTAAATGAAATCTATTTTGCAATGCATTATTTTTGTTGCAAAAAAGTCTTATAGGGAAATTATCAGGATTTGGAAAAATATTTGAAAATATTTCTTGGGATTACTTACATATTGATTGATAATTTTTCTTATATGTAAAAAAAAGTCAAATTATCTTTATTACATCTATTATTTACTTTTTATCTTCATGATAACATTAAGAATTTATCGATATAATATGGAAATATAAATAACACAAAATAAAAAATAAAGTTGCTTGAGTTTGCTAAACAAAAATTGGAAGTCAGCAAATGATTGTTCGTTTTAGTTGCAAATAAATTTATTTATTTAATAAATTATCATTCTAATTAGCACTCATGCTTTATTTTATCTAGATAAATGTTTGTTTTTCATATTCATTTTAGTTGCCTTTAAGAAATTTGTCCCAACAAAAGTCTACCCAAAAAAGTTCCAGTTGTGATTTCAGGTTTTTGATGGCTGACAGTTTTTCTCGCAAAAATCCTAGGAACAAAATCTCATGAAAAACAAAAATTTATACCATAATATGAACAGCACTCATGCAATTACTGTTGATTATTTATGTATTCACCACTAATTATCTTCTTTAATCTATTCAATTTTATGAAAAGTATTCTTAATTTGTAGGTCGTTCGTGCAAACATGAATATTTGCAAAATATAGCTGAAAATTTTTTGAAATTTTGGAATTTAGCTAAAAATAAAATTTCCATTTTCATTGAAATCAGTAAATATTATCCTTCATATTAATTTGCAATATGATTACAATTTCTATTCATTGTCCTCTTTTCCAAAAAATACCAATAGAAAATTTGTACTTACATGGCTGAAAATTGAAAAATAATGAAGCATTTTAATCATTATCGAATTAAGTTTTTAAAATAGCAATAAAATTACGATAATTATTGAAAATATAATATCCTCAATTCTAAATTCTAAAACAATAATCATACTTTGAATAATTATATTCATTTGAAACAGAAAACTTTAAAACTTCTATATTAAAGTAATATTTAAATTTACAATAACAAAAATGTGTTTAAAATTGTACTAATTTTTGACTTGGTGGAGCTAAATATATACCAAAAATTGGTCAGATTTCCTAGAAAGTTTCTTTCTTGGAAAACCACTATTATAAACTCGAGAAAACATATTTTTGATTTCCAACTTGTGAAAAATCGACACTCATTTAAAAATATTTTTTACTTATTATCATATTAATTCATAATCGATTAGGAAAAAATCTATTATGAAAATTCTGATGATAAAATTGATAATAATTTTAAAAATTACCAAAACGAATATAAAACAACTTTAGACAAAGTGTTCTAGAAATTTTCTTTAAACTTTTCATCAAATCATAAATCAATACCGCATATTTCATGCAAAATCTGCTCTCAATTACATCTCAAATACCAAAATAAAATAATTCAATAAATTTACAACTCTCAACTCAAATTGACAAGGTTAAACAACTCTGAATTGATTGCAATTTAACAAGCGTAACTAAAATTGATTTTACAATATTTTCCAGCCACTAAAACAATACAAGAAACTCGTTCGTTCGTAACTTGGACATGTTGAACTTCCCGAAAGTAAACTGCGAGTTTTTGCGCAAAGCAAACAGTTGAAATACTTGAAGTTCAGTGAATTATTGCACTCCACTTCACCCAGCACTGAGCAAATGAAAAAGAAACCCCAAGAAAAATACATACATATTGCAAGCAAACAGTGAAACACCATCGCAAAATGAAAAACGAAAAGGTCAACATTAAGTAACATTAGGCACATAAACTGCGAAACAATTGGCGCATTTTCAGCAAAGCGTGGCGCACATTCTGTCATGCTGGCATTATGCCAATAATTTTAGCTAAACACTCACCAGTCGACCGCACACTTTTTCCTAACTTCAAGGCATTTTCCAGCTTCGAGCTTGGGAAATTGCAATTGAGCGCGTACGCATTTCGCACTATGCGCACATATTTGTTGATGCTCCGAAAGTTTTGAAGTGCAGTACTAAATTGCAGCATACATTCACTTACTCATTGACAGCTCATACAAATAATTCCACCGTGTGAAGAATTTACCACATAAAGTACAATTAAACTTCATTTTCGTCGATTAAAATGTCACGATTTAAGTAAATCTCATGGTACAAAATACATAACGAATTTCATGACCTATTTTGACACTTTCAGAATGGCATAAAGTATTCAGGTGTTCATCCAGGTTATTGATTAAATAATTTGCATCAATATTTCATGCATTCAAAGTCGTTTCATCGATTATACAATTATTGCAATAATGGCCAATTTTAGTGATGTTGTGTTAGGTTAGTTATTTATTAATTGAATATTTTTAATATATTTCAGTAATTGATAAATTCTACTGATTAAAAAGATCCTTTTTATTGAATAATGAGTTGCCTACATTGATTCCTTCAAGGAGATAATTCAGTGTAAACAATAAAAATTCAAATTATCTTGGATTCAATTTCACGTTACATCATTTGTTTAGAATGCCATTAGCGAAATACCATTGGCATGTTATAATAAGTAAATAAACATTCACTCGACTCGATTTCTCACCGCGGTTTTATTAACATTTGTTTTGCATCCATTACGATGGATTTCTACGTTTCGGTTGTGATCTTGCACGTTATAATTTCAATGTCATCCTCGAGAAATAGGCTTATAAATAGACCATTGAAGCGTCTGAATGTACTCGTGGATAATGCACATTTATAGAAATAAATTACACGACGTCGAAAGTTATTGTTGTTGTTGGTGCTGTTTCGTATTGCATTGGAATGCGATTTGATAGGTGATTCATCTATTGTTTATGTCACTGCCACGCGTGTATAATTAACAAATAAAATATGTAGATGAGATTTCATCACTGATCGAACATAATATTTGTTAGGTGTAAATTGCAAATATCAATAATTTCGACGTTTCTTAAATGTTGTTATTTCATTTTGAAGGTGAAACATTTGTTTTAGTTTTTTTATTTTGTAGCATGGGAGAAAAAGGTGTTAAATATTTGGTACTGATAGAATAGTTTATTGTTTGTTTTCAGTTAATAATGTATCGTGAAAATTAAATTAGGAGTTATGGAAATTTTCTTATTGAAAGTATATTTAAGGATCAATTTTTAGCAGGACGAAAATGAGGTTATTTAGTTACTATGTCAACCTGATGAGCTATTAAATCAAATTATTTTATTAGATTTCTGGATCATTTCTAGATCATTATCGTAAATTTCTATCATTTATTATTATTGCAAAATACCCACACTAATTGAATATTCTTAAATTAGCTGCCATTTTGTTGTGTTTAATAAAAAAGAAGTCCTAGGATAATTCAGTAATTTCCGGAAAATCAATAACGATCTTATTTATGGTCAACAGATGGAGCTTCTTTTTGCAATGAAAAATCTGGACTGTAAAACATAAATTTACAACATACTCCAAATTACCAGACTTCGAAATTTTATCTTTTATTGAATTTTAAGGACACATTCATGAATAACCTATAAAAATAAAATCCTCAAGATGATTTCTTTACTACAAGGAAAAATTGGAAATAAAAACAGCTAAAGCACATGTAGAAATATAAATCTAGAAAACGAAATGTTCCAGATAATAATAATTTTATTGGATTTGCAATATCCTTTTTCTAAACGAGCTTCAAGGATTTCATATTTGTAACATTTCATGTTGTAACAAATCAAATTTTGAATCTTTAATTCAAAAAATTACAAAATATTTCGTACCTTTCTAAAAAATTCAAAAGGATTTAATCCTTAAACCTTAAAACTAAAAACAGATGGCGTAACTCGTTGGAAAACAAAATCTAGCAAATTTATACACTACATTATCCTGCTTAGAAATCCTATCCTTATTGGGTTATTAAATCGAAAGAAAGAACGAAACAGAAGGAAAAAGTCAGCATAACTAACAATAAGACCAGACTTTAAATGGCAATGGAAAATAGTGAGAGAAAAAACTGACGGAAGAAACATAAATTACATAACAAGATTAAGGATAATTAATATAACCGTAATAAACCAGCAACTAAAATGGAAAAAGTTATTAACCATACAACAATATATTCTATTTACCTCTCATTTGATTTGCAAATGGTTGGATTACATTTTGAAATGAACCGCTTGAATAAAAGCACGAACGCAGGAAGTTTGATTCGATAATTAGGAGAAAATTTATCGCGCATTGAATTTGCTGCCAATGTAGCAAAACTATGGAACGTGGAACGAGGAACCGAAGCACCCACTCTGCTGGTGCAATGCCTCAATGGCACGGATATCCCACATGCTGGTAACATGGGCGAATCGCTCCCGTTTTTGTTGCTCCCGGTCGCGTTGGCTCACTCTGGTTGATGGCTGGCACACGCTGGGATATTGATCGGGGGTGCTTTTGCGCCCTCTCTTTCTCTTCGCCGCTTTGCAGCAGCACCACACCGCATACCAAGCACCCAGCAAGCCCAACAACATTTGCACTAAACCATGGAATAACATTAAATTGAATTATTTCTTTCCATGCAATTCCAAACATGTAGATCCACCTGAAAAAGGTAAAATTACCCCCGGGTCATAAAACAATCGTTGTCTTCCTTGTAGAAACCATCCACAAATGATATCCATCCAGGGAGCTTCTAGTGACCATACACGAATGTGGTCTTAAGACGGTCCCTACTCTGATTAGTGATAGTACGTCAAAAGGAAAGGGTTTGAGATGGATGACATCTTCATAGGGTGGGTTCACGATGGGTTCAATGTCGTGGGGCACCCTCAGCATTGTTGAGCCGAAGTGAGGCACAGGGGGCACTTTTCGTTTGCGTTGGTTGTTGGTTGGTTGTGCGTTCGATACCGCCATCGGGCGTTCGCCGCCTTCGTTCGGCGCCGCGTGAGGGGGTAGTTTTGTGTGATTGCGACCAGGAGCGGCAGGGTGGTTCGCCAGTGCTCGCAGAATTTCCATGGAGGAAATATGCCGGTGGTTGCGTTCTAGCGCGAATCGTCGTCGCACGTCGTCGTCGTCGTCCTCGACGTCTCCGCCATCCTCGTCCTCGTCTCGGTGCGTCCTCCAACGTTTTGCTCAAGCCTAGCCGAAGAAGTTTTCGACCAGAGGCGTCCAATGCACATGTGTGCATGGCGCATCCTGCTTACATCTAGTTTGTAGTTTTTGCTGCTGACGTTTGCTGCCTTCACTTTACCCACTGTGGACCCATCATTCCATCGAATCAATATGGTTACTGAAAATGGACAGGTGAGTCCCAATAAGCCCATTATACAAACCATACGGGAGAGCCATCCAAGTGCAAAAATCAATCGGCTTTTCAAATCCCATTCGAAGTGATGATATTGATGTGTGGTGAGGATTTTCAATTTTCAAATATGTCCGCATTGCATGTCGCAAGTCAATTACATTCGGCCCATTGTTTCCTCGCTTCTGGTCGTTGCATTTCCATCGTTATTATGGTCTGGAACGTGATATTAAAATAAAAACTGTTTTTATTAAAGCATTTTGCATGTTTTCCTTACAACAAATCCAAAATTACACAACCAAGGAAAACATTATATTTGAATATAGGCAAAAACTTTGTTCTGGTACAAATTGTAAAGGATGAAGAGAAAATTTCATTAAAAACCTTCTAGAAGATAATGGATTCATGTAATTTCCGGTACAAACTGCAACCAAACATCTTGAACCTTAAGGGAATTTAATTAAAAATGAAATTATTTGGTCCTTCTTAAAACCTCCACTTACACGTTACCATATAGTGAATTTGGCCCCAAGTTAATCTCCTTAATGACCCGGTTAATAACGACACGAGAATTTAATTAACACAGTGACATTATTAAATTTGCGCACATCAACCTAATTGCATTAATGCGTCGCACCAAACCCATAATTAAAACCGATCCAGAAATCCATGGATTTTCAATTCCGCACTTGAATTTCCAAACATCGAAAGGATGACGTGCTGATTGATGACTCGAAAGTTGCGCCGCAGATTTTGATCAACCTTGTAGTAGTATTTATAGCGAAAACAGCTCTCGCAGATAAATAAAATGGTTTGATCCACGAAAGCCTCGCATGTTTTGATCCGAAGCGATCCGAGGACAGATCTTGAGGAAGGAAATAAAACGAAAGTAAAATATTGTTTCACTCGTTCTCCCGCATTGCGTCCAGGAAGGCACCGCACAAAAAAAAAGGTTGACGTTTTTGACGGGTCTGTTGTTTGTTGGACTTGGTGAGATGCCAAGTGTGCCAGACCTACGGGAATATAGTAAATTACACTCCGAGCCAAACAAAACCATTACTAAGCGTTTGTATGTTATGTTAACCAGCCTTACGATATGTTATGCTATGGTTCTGGAGGAACTGCTCTTGATTGGTCTTCGATTTTCGGCGAAATCGTATTTGATCCTGGAACTAACCTCGTAACACAAAATCCCTTGAGTTGGGGGTTGGTATAAGTCGACGGTAATCGGCTGCAGATGTTGCCCAAGCGTTTCTCATCCCGAGAAGAATTGCAATCGATATCGTCAGGACACTTGGAAATTTGAACCGGGAACCTTGCTTCAATTTGTAACTTTACTCACAACAAAGTTTACAATTTTGTCGCCTAAAATATGGGGTTGCAAAAGCTTGTTTGGAGTTTTCTCATTAAATATGATGTTAGTGGATTGTTGCCTGGCAACACCAAGTTGGTCGATACTGCAGGGTCCCAAAATATCCCCGATGTCAATAATAGCAACTTGATTTTTAAACGCGAATATATCCTGGCTGAGAATCCTGGATGTCAATGCAGCACGGATTTGGGATTTATAGAGTGGCAGGCACCAAATTGGATTCCAATTTATGTCAACTCCAAAGTAAACTTTATGGATGGTCTCCAACTTCCTTCCCTGACAATGTCACAAGCAATAAATACGTCACATTTTTTGCCATAAAAAGGCGATAGAGATTCTTGCGGTCGATGAAAGCTTCATATTTTAATGACAATTATTAATGAAGATGTGTTCGTTCCGGAGGGTTGTCTCGGGTTGATTAATCATTTAGGTTTCTGTCATTCATCCTCAAAGGGTAAACCCACGGAAAGAGAAGTAGGGAGGAAGGAAACCCTAAAACACAATTACATTTCCAAATCCCAGCTGGACCCAGAAGTGGGATTTGAAGGTGTCCTTTGAATTTGTGTTATTTTATTCAATTTTATTCAAATATGGCGTTGTAGGACAGTCCATTTTTAGATGGTAAAGGTGGAACTGTAGCGGAAGGGAATGTGCATGGCTGGGAAGAAAATCGTTTGAGCTTTCGGTTCTGCAAGCGGAATGAATGCAAATGAAATGCGAACGTGCGTATGGTTCGGTCGAGGGTGCATGCATCGTGTTGTCGCGTGGATGGCGAAAGCGCAAAGAACCATGTACCCCATGGATATGGTAGAAGGAGCCCCAACTCATTTGACCCTCGTATTCGTGCTGACTAACGCATATAATAATCCAACCACTCATAACAAAACATACTGGGTGATACTTTTAGAACCATCCACTCCACTTTTGATATACCACTCTTGAAACAAATATTTGACAAGATGGTTATAGGCAACACAATCTACGGTCTACATTGTTGCCTACTCGTAATGTCAAACTGAATGACATGCATTTAAAATAACGAAATGAGGAAACCCCAAAATGTGACCAACTCGATATCGGGTACTTAAAAAAGGTCCTCTCGGTATATTATTGGACTCCTTTGAGTCGTGTGGCCTTAATGCCCAAAGAACTCACAACTCACAACATTTTCGCGTACATGCGTATCGATTTAACGATAAAACACAAACGCTGAATATTATTGCTTCCACGAGGCGCAACCACCCACCAGAATTGGCCCACGAGGGTCTTATTTTCTTGGCGAACCTCATAAAAATATTTGCCGCTTGAATAATCGGCGCCGATTGTTTGCCAGGATTTACAACATGGCCGACCTTGGACCCTCCATCAAATAACTTATTCGCATTTATTTAGGTTTCATGTAATATTGAATCAATAACACCCCAACTCCAAAATGTTGGGTTCTGCAATTTCGCCCAACTTGCAGACGATCAAAACGCATGCAATTTCGATGTGATGATATCTTTAATTTTAATGAAATTCACCAGAGGGTGGCTTCGACAAGAACAAGTGCTTGTACATAGTGAACGAGTACTGAACGAGGGTTGGAAGGTGCGGGTTCGTGCGGGGGTGGGTGGCTTCGGGGATGATGATGCCTAGACGCGCCGTCGCGACGCTTTCGCCATGCAGCAACGGCCGTATTGAACGCTTACGTCACGAGGCGTCGCCGGCGTCGTTTCAACCCCGCCACCCACGAAACCGGCGTGCGTCGTTCCGCTCGTGCTGGCAAACGTTTTGCAATATGATTGCAAATACTGCATAACATGCATCCACCAAAACCGAAAGTATACCGCGGTCCCCCTTGCGAATTTTGAGTGTTTTTACCGATTTTTACCACCCAACGGTGGGTCTAGTGCCTAACCACCAACCAAGACTGAAGAACGCGGCCCATTCTACAATTGTATCGTGTTTTTGACGTTTTGCACGCTTACAACAACTTTTTCATAAGCCTTCCAGGCTGTTTTTGAAGTGGTTGTGATGCCGGGTTAGTGAACCGGGAAGTGACCACAAATTGGGTGTAAGGTGATGCCGGCCGGAAAAACGTGTACCTGTTGACAATTTTCCAATTCGCTTGGAATCTGTCTGGCTTCACACCAAAATCGATATACTTGAAGAATACACGTTGAAGACCACTGGAGTGTAATTAAATGGTGCTTTGTTGACTTGGTTGCTGAGATTTTATAAACATTTAGTGATAATTGGGTGATGGTGATGGAGATGGTCAATTGAGGTTTTCTGATAATGCCGTTGTGCTTTAAATTTCCACGAATGGTGAGTTCCCAATGTGTATTTTTCTTGTGGGATGTATCCCGAGATGGTTTTCCAAGTTGGAAAGCAATCTGGCTTCTGGGAGTTGACCCAAGGTGTGGAAATGAGACCGTAATTATATTTACACTATGACGTGGTCGGAAAATGGGGAGAAGAAAAAATGGCTTTCGTTGTCTGTATTGATTTTCCATTTGCTCTCGTTATTCTTCTGGTAGCTTCTGATAGCTGATCAATAATAGAAAAGAGTGAGAAGCGGAAATTGTACCGTTCCATGCTACCACCTGCTGCCCAAGACCTGCAGGAAATCACATGCATCCCACCAAACACGTTTTCTTCATTAACTCGCTTTCCTTCGTTCGTACGTGCGCGGAAATTAGTTGATGAGTTTCCTATTTCCCTCCGGGATGCAGAATCTCCATAGGAACCTGACTACATAGTCCTTTGTAATAAAAAGGGTCATAAACATCTGGCCCTACCATTTTCAGTAGTCAGCTGGAAGAGATCTACCTTACCGACCACAAATTTGTTGACATAATCTAATGTTTGTATCAATTTTTGTTGCAGTCTGATGGCAACACATCATTTCTGCGCGCTGCGCGTGCTGGACATCTTGACAAGGTGCTCGAACACTTGAAGCAGAATATCGACATCAACACAAGCAATGCTGTAAGTATCCCCCCATTCCATAGGGACCTGTAGGTCCCATTCTACCCACACTGGTCCTATAAGTGCCGGAATGAATTAACAGTAAACTAAGGTGCGACGCGGATGTCATCGTTATATTTAGTACAGTTGGATGTAGTTCAACTCAATATGTTTACGTTTCAACTTGTAGAACGGTCTCAACGCCCTACACCTTGCCTCGAAGGATGGGCACACCGAGGTCGTCGCCGAGCTACTCAAACGCGGCGCCGCGGTGGATGCCGCTACCAAAAAGGGGAACACCGCCCTGCACATAGCATCCCTAGCAGGGCAGGAAGAGGTGGTCAAGCTGCTGGTCAACCATGGGGCTAAGGTCAACGTGCAGAGTCAGAACGGCTTCACGCCGCTGTACATGGCCGCCCAGGAAAACCACGACAATGTGGTCCGATACCTCTTGGCGAACGGTGCCAATCAAACCCTCGCCACCGAAGATGGTTTCACACCCCTCGCTGTGGCGATGCAACAGGGGCACGATAAGGTCGTCACAGTCCTGCTCGAAAACGACACCCGAGGTAAAGTCAGATTACCAGCCCTGCACATCGCCGCCAAGAAGGATGATGTCAAAGCCGCCAAACTCCTGCTCGAGGTGAGCTCCAACAAGGTACATTACGAAGATGGGATCCTAAAGATGTTTTTGTTGCAGAATGACCACAACCCGGACGTCACCTCGAAGTCAGGCTTCACACCACTGCACATCGCGTCGCACTACGGCAACGAGGCTATAGCACACCTCCTAATCCAGAAGCGGGCCGATGTCAACTACGCCGCCAAGCACAACATCACGCCGCTCCATGTCGCCGCCAAATGGGGCAAGACCAACATGGTCGCACTGCTCCTCGAGAAGGGCGCCACTATAGAGTCGAAGACCCGCGATGGTCTAACACCGCTGCATTGTGCGGCGCGGAGTGGGCACGAGCAGGTTGTTGACATGCTACTGGAACGTGAGGCGCCCATCAGCTGTAAGACCAAGAATGGGCTCGCCCCGCTACACATGGCCGCTCAGGGCGACCACGTCGACGCGGCCCGCATCCTGCTGTACCATCGCGCGCCCGTCGATGAGGTCACCGTCGACTACCTCACAGCGCTGCACGTCGCCGCCCATTGTGGGCACGTGCGCGTCGCCAAACTGCTGCTGGACCGCCAGGCGGACGCGAACGCGCGTGCCCTCAACGGCTTCACGCCGCTGCACATCGCCTGCAAGAAGAACCGCATCAAGGTCGTCGAGCTCCTGCTGAAGCACGGCGCCAGCATCAGCGCGACCACGGAGAGCGGTCTCACGCCGCTGCACGTCGCCAGCTTCATGGGCTGCATGAACATCGTCATCTATCTGCTGCAGCACGATGCGAATCCGGATGTACCCACCGTGAGAGGGGAGACGCCGCTGCACCTAGCCGCGCGCGCGAATCAGGTATGGTCCACCACGTGGGTGCCTCCAGCTCCTAGAGCGGTGGGGCCCGTGCCATGTGAGACCGCTTCGACTAATTGCGATTTATGCACCTTCTCTGCCTAGACTGACATCATACGCATTCTGCTGCGCAACGGCGCGCAAGTCGATGCACGCGCACGTGAACAACAAACGCCGCTGCACATCGCCTCGCGGCTGGGCAACGTCGACATAGTGATGCTACTCCTGCAGCACGGAGCCAAGGTCGACACTACCACGAAGGACATGTACACGGCGCTGCACATCGCCGCGAAGGAGGGCCAGGACGAGGTGAGACACATTCTACGCGGGCGGCTTGTCGCCTACATCGACCTTACCAACATGTTGGACCTCTTTTGGATGCGCTACAAAGAGTTCCTTATCTGATATATTGTCAACCCGAATAGAATAGAAATAGATTTTTTGTTGGCATGCTCTCAACTTTTTTTCATTTCTTTTCAAAACACATTTGTGATGAGTGGGTAGCCTACAAGTCCTTCGTTTGCAGGTTGCTGGTATCCTCATCGAGAACGGCGCCTCACTCAATGCTAGTACCAAAAAGGGCTTCACTCCGCTGCATCTTGCTGCTAAGTATGGTAACATCAAGGTGGCTAAGTTGCTCCTACAGAAGGACGCCTCCGTGGATGCACAGGGCAAGAATGGTGTGACCCCGTTGCACGTGGCTGCCCACTATGACCACCAGAACGTCGCCCTTCTGCTGCTCGATAAGGGCGCCTCGCCGCATGCCACTGCCAAGAATGGGCATACGCCGCTACATATCGCCGCCAAGAAGAACCAAATGGACATCGCCAACACCCTGCTGGAGTATGGAGCCAAGCCGAGTGCTGAGAGCAAGGCTGGGTTCACCCCATTGCATCTGAGTGCCCAGGAGGGTCATGTCGATATGTCCTCATTGCTCATTGAACATGAGGCCGACACGAATAGTCAAGCTAAGAATGGGCTGACCCCGTTACATCTTTGCGCCCAGGAAGACCGAGTCCCAGTCGCTGAGGTCCTTGTTAAGAACAACGCCATCATTGATAAGGCTACCAAGGCTGGGTACACACCACTGCATGTTGCTGCCCATTATGGACAGAATAACATGGTGAAATTCTTGCTTGCGCATGGGGCTGAAGTCAAGACGACGACTCAATTGGGGTACACCCCATTGCACCAGGCTGCCCAGCAGGGTCACACTAATGTGGTCAATGTCCTGCTCGAGAATGCCGCTCAACCCAATGCAATTACACACGTACGTTGACCATCATCTTGGCCAAATGTCTCGTTACTAATCTGTGGTCATTTTTTAGAATGGTCAAACTCCATTACACATCGCCCAGAAATTAGGCTACATTACCGTTATAGACACCCTCAAGGTGGTGACAACGTCGCCTGAGACTGACCCCTCCGAGGAGAAGTACAAGGTGGTTGCCCCTGAAGCCATGCACGAAACCTTCATGTCAGATTCGGAGGAGGAAGGAGGTGAGTTTTTACCCATAGGTGTGGGATGACCATGTCCTTAAGCTATGGAACCCGTTCAATGCATGTGCGAGCCCTTAATTTTCATTTCAATCATCGTAATCATCATCAGTAAAATTGCTATACACGAACGTCAAGTGACAGCGTCATAATTAAGTTCAGAAAATTCAGCCAGGGATAGCAAAGAGTAATTTGTTGGCCAAATTCCATTGTACATGCCTCATTCTCGAGCTGACGCTCAACCAATTCAAACCGCTTGCTGTCAACTCTAATCACTTACTCGTAAATATATCCAGGAGAGGAAATTCTGGAAGGAATCGGATGTGCACCCCACGAACAACATGTCTATCTTCCCTATTTCAGCGGTACGACTTTACTAACTCGTAAGTCTCAAATCTCTCTGTCCCCAAAACCAAAAAAAGTCTCTAGCAACAACCCGACCGGTTCTCGCACACACAACCTACTCTGACTGCTCTCAGCTCGAACAATCAAATACGTAAACAAGCCGCACACTACTCTAGAAACAACAGCAACCAATCTCTAACAGATCATTCTTAAGTTACTCAACTCATTCATTGTTTCTGCATATGCTCCAAGAATGAATGGTTCCGATTTTTTTTCTGTGCAATGAAATAACACGCTTTTCTGCATACTAAACATTCAATCTAGCCCCCTTTTTTCTATTTCTATAACATCACCCTTGAAGAAGGCTTGGTTAATTTGGAGGTGTTGTCTGTTTTAGGAGAGGACACCATGCTTGGAGACAACGTGTACCGCTATCTGACTGCCGATGAGATGAAATCCTTAGGTGATGACTCCCTACCGATTGATGTGACCCGGGATGAGCGTATGGACTCGAATAAGTTGGCAGATAGCAATATGCTACCACCTCAAGCCATTGAGGACTCCATAAGTCCGCATTACTACCAACAAAACTACTCAGAATTCAAGAAATACACACCTGATAATGTGGACATTGCCCGACACCCAATCAACATCGGGTATGTACTTAGAACCTTGATGTGAACCAGTCCAACGTGTTGCCTAACCAATCTTTGCTTACCTTTACTAACGCTGCCCTATAATTGTAGAAAGTTACATTGGAAGAAGTAAGTCTGCTAGAAATACGCCTCTTGTCTGTAAGCCCACTGTTTGTTGCTATGTAATTAATGAACTTGCAGCTTCCTGGTGTCCTTCCTGGTCGACGCCCGTGGTGGGGCCATGAGGGGTTGTCGCCACAGCGGCGTCCGGGTTATAGTCCCACCACGTTCTGCAGGTAGCCCGACCCGAATTACGTGTCGATATGTGCGCCCTCAGAGGTCACCACATCCGCCACCTCTGATGGAAGGTGAAGCCCTAGCCAGTAGGGTTCTCGAGTTGGGACCAGTTGGCGCCAAGTTCTTGGGGTAATCATCCACAAATTGGTCACAAATCAAGACTATAATCTACATGGTGTTTCTGTAACAGCCCGGTCATCATTGAAGTCCCCCATTTTGCGGCCCTCCGTGGTAAGGAACGTGAAATAGTCATCCTTCGTTCAGACAATGGGGAAACATGGCGGGAGCATACCATCGAGCAATCCGAAGATATCCTCAATGAGGTGTTGCAGACCAGCTTCGAAGCTGAAGGTAAGTTAAACGAATCTCCACCCATGAAGAAGGGTTAATTTGATGTTTAATGTCCCACTATGGTTGAGATGGCTTATAATGTCTTTCGTTGCTAGATATCAACCAAATGGAGGATACCTCTTCGGGAAGGATAACGCGCATTGTTACCAACGACTTCCCGCAGTACTTTGCGGTGGTATCGCGGATACGACAAGAGGTGCACGCGATTGGGCCGGATGGTGGCATGGTGTCGAGTACGGTGGTCCCGCAGGTGCAGGCCGTGTTCCCGCAGGGCGCTCTCACGAAGAAGATCAAAGTCGGACTGCAGGTAAATCTCTTTAAGCCACGCAAAGGCGTCTCGTTCGAACGCCTCAGGCGCATTACCGTCAATCACATACCCAAAAAGAAGCGCTGGTCGTTGGTTTGGTGAAGCGATCCATTCCGCTCTCTTGTGTGCATACTGTTTGATATTTCTCTTGCTTTGGCCTTGCTTTGCCCCCCACCCTTTTGCATGCGATATTTTGCCATAATGTCTGGGGAGACGCAACCCCCGCCGAAGGCCTAGTGCGAACCGAAAGGCTCAAGTGCTTCACTTGACCATCTTCTGTTTCTAGCCTTTTCGATAGCGTTTAGTAGTAGCATTAACACGAACACATATTGTAACTTGCACTTGTTCAACGCAGTGAATTGATGAAGTACAAAAGGTTTTAGTGGTGGTGCCGGAAGGGACAAAAAAGTTTATCAAAAAAATTTATTAGAGACAATAATGCAGGATAAGATATATTTGTAGTACAAAACCGCTTGCGAATCAAATGTGGCGCCTTTCATCACCCATCCACTACAAACATCATCTTATTCTGTTTCATTAGCGAAATGATGCATCAATGCAACCAACGTTAATTAAGCTTTCTTTGTTGGAGCCAAAGAAAAGACTTAGTGATGACAAACGTCCAAAAATACGAAACCAAAGATTCAGATGAACTTTAAACTTTGATATACACACCCTGATATGATTGATCTAGTCATTTACCAAATCGATTTCGTAATTGATTTAATTGTGCTTTGTAAACTACTCATAAGTTGATTGTATAACAAACCTAACAGTTTGCACTAGTTTCACCAAAACAACACTCTTGTCATTTATATAACAACTACATATATAGATATATATTTACACGTTTTTACAGAGAATGATGATGATGCAGATGGATAAGTGTCAAATGTTTTTCATTCGAATCTTTTTCATTTTATTGAGTGCCCAATAAAAATTCATGCATAAATTAATGATGACTTCATTGTAACTAACACTATCTGTCGATGTTTTTGGGCCACCGAAAAGATCGACCAATTCCTGAGGCCAAAATCGGCTGCGGATGAAAACCACTCGAAAATGACAAATGAACAAAGCATGGTTCGCTAACTAACTAACTAACTAACTAAACTAAAACTTCCATCGAAATCGAACGATAGATACTAGCAAGAAATCTATGAAATCTTTATTGGGCGCTCGAGCTCAAGATCATTCAACACTTATAGCAATAGCTTTACATTTTACTTTCTTTGGACAAGTTTATTGTTTCCTTGCCGCATTCATTCATACTTTCTTTGCACATATACATATGATATATAACTCATCTTGCTGTGTATATATTATGTATAATTTTTTATTGGCTGGCTGTCGAACCTTGCTTTGTGTCTCTTTTTCTTTGTGTGTCTGCTGTGCGTTTTCATTCAGACTGTCCGATGGCTTCTCTCAAAACACCATCACTTCCTTTCCGGCATCCCCCACACCCTTAAACCGGAAACCAATGTTCTTGCGCAATGTTGGGCTGTACATCATTGAGCCCAAATTGGGCCGCCCTCAAGAGGTGCATACGATCTCTATGTGTTTGTATTCAGGCGCAGCCGATTGATCCAGAGCTGACAGCGAAACTGCTGGGACATGGTGTGGCCGTTTCGCCGGTGGTCACTGTCGAACCGCGCCGCCGGAAGTTCCACAAGGCCATCACGCTCAGCATGCCAGCGCCGCGGGCGCATTCGCAGGGCATGATCAACCAATATTCCGGATCTACACCCACGCTTCGACTGCTCTGCTCGATCACTGGTGAGTTGACCTCTCTTCCGATTCTCGTAGACATCACCCTCTTCTTGATCCGTTGGGTTCTTAACTATGGTTTGTGTAAAGTATCGATTCTTTTCATTGAACGTGATCCTCATTTTGGACATATCAAGACGGTTTTATTTACCCACTCAGTTTGATGATTTGATTGTGTGATTGTTTTGTTACACCCCACTTTTGTTTGTGCGTGTCCTCCGTACGAAGAATTAGCCCATTCAGTCATCTGGTGTAGTGGATCTCGAAGGTGATGTTCCAGAACCGGCTAATTCTACGTACAAGTACACTTTCTCACTTGTTAGATCTATTCGTCATTGAATTTATGTTCTGTATGTTTAATTGACGATCTTTTCCATCATATATCTACTACTACTACTACTCGACCTTTAATGATAACATTTTTTGGTGTTGTTTGTGCCTTTGTATTCAGTTGTTTGTTGAGGGGTTGGCAAGCTTCAAGTATTCCATATTTATTAGCAAAACGTAGTTCCTATATCTCTAAATATATACATATAAATAATTGGGAAGCGTATACATATATACATATTAATTAATTAAGTAATTTTGCGTAGGTAATTGATTGATTGAATTTTGACGTAAATATACAGTGTGTTCGTCTACGTAGTTATGCACGAAGACACTGTATAGTGATGAACGAACCGAGTAGTATACAGTAAACGTTAGTGGACATCTTTAGTTTTTGATTAATTAATTACTCATTAGGTTTGACTAATTAGGTAGGTATACAAGTGATTGTTGTACAAACCATTTTCGAAATAGTATATATATACTCTTCGTTTCTGTTTGTGTTTTTTCGTTGTTGTGTTTTCTTCAGTCTGAATTTCATTATCTACATTTGTTTGTTGGCCGATCGAGTCCGATACACGAGTACTTCATTTACTAGCATCAATTTTAGCATTCATTCGATTGATACATGAATCACACACAGAATAAGAGGACGTAAAATTAATCCTGAGAGAGTGACGTCTTCCTGTCCGAAACGAAGCAAGATTGAGCTTTTAGTGATCCCGACCTAAAATTTTTGCGCTTATTCTGTGCCAGACAAGCAACCAGCATGCGTCTAATCATCCTCTCGAATTTGATCTTGATTTCGGGCAGCAATAATAACCAGTGTTTAGTATAGAACAAAGGAAAAAAAGTTTGCCAGCCGCCTGCTTTCTCTCTATAATTAATATCAAATTAATCGACTC
This sequence comes from Aleochara sp. GC000083, assembly GCA_030264555.1. Classification (NCBI taxonomy): domain Eukaryota; kingdom Metazoa; phylum Arthropoda; class Insecta; order Coleoptera; family Staphylinidae; genus Aleochara; species Aleochara sp. GC000083. The sequence goes on from JARJDZ010001841.1 coordinate 26,521, forward strand.
ACAATTATGGCGTCATCTTTAGGTTGTTGTATTTTTCCAAACATCTTACGTTTCTCTTGATCTCACTTCAATTCTTGAGTCCATGACGTCATGATGAAATGAAAATGTTTCACTTGCATTTTCGATTGAATGATTTTCGATTCGTACCTACGAAATGAAACGCAAAACCAAAATTGACTAAATGAAGCCTAATTAAATGAATATAGTAACTAACTAATGCGCTCTCCTCTTATTATCATTTTCACACGCGATCCAGGGGTGTTTCGGAAAAGATCGCTCAAAGGTAACTAACTCATATTGTGGGCTGCCCCCTCTTAATATTAGAATGTATACATCTTTCTATATATATATAAATATAATTATTATATATAAATACTAATGTTAAGACAGACGAGTAATCGAGTCAAATTTTTGTGCGCGAGTTTCCTGTTTTCGTTCAGTTGCAAACTTTTCTTACCAAACTTACCAAACAAGATATGGTTATGCTTTTCGAAATTCCATCGTATACCTTTCAGTTCTTTGATGCGTTCCTCGCAGAGAAACATATTTACTTGAGTTCCCCATAGTTTCTGTTCAGTTGTGATAATATGATTTGTTGAAATTATCACCAAGACACGAATTGCAATATATCTCTATACAATTATCACTTTTTAGATTTGCTGATGCATCTCTCTCTATTTATCCATTATTTCTCTTATATATATATATTATTGAACTTTCTGTCGTATGTCATGGATCAGTCGTTTATGATTTGTTTTTACCTCATTGAATCACCTTTGTTGCCAGACGTCGAACGAAATTCAAAATTCTCACCAATTTGGATTCAGATTTCCTCGTGATTTTCCACTCAGTCAATTCAAATCAAGTCGGAAGTTAGTTGCCCCGCGACTGGTCTTTTCTGAAACCGCAAAAATAGCCAGAAAATTTACCAATAAGCAATCAGAATTGAGTAACGAAGAAGAAAAGAAAAACGCCTTGAAAAAAAAGCCTAAGAACTTAAGACAAACGCTTCAATTCTGCTTTTCTTTGCTGTCTCTCTCTCTCTCTGTTTCTGTCGCCCAAATGCTCTTTGCTGCTAATGCTTGGTGGATGTCGCTGCTCTTTTGCTGCTGTACATGATGATGTTTGATATGATCACACTTTGCTTTTCTCTCATACACGATAACGTATCCAGTACACATACCAACAATGTATGAAGCTGATGGGTCACTTTACCATCTCATGCGAGCTCATTGCATTTCATTGTCGTCCTGAAGTCATTGCACGCCCCCGATGACACCTTCAGGAATGGTACTGGTATCGTACTGATCATGTTTCCGAATGAGCAATTGCATGCGTTTGAATGTCGTACGTAAGTAAGACTTATGATTTGTCGTTTCCACATCTCTCTCGCTGTTGTACTCGATAAGGATGAGGATGTGTCAGTGAGGAGATGATACGCGCACGACGCATTCGGCGTCGTTGCAGAAATTCGAAAATGTAGTGCATTCTTTCTGTCTTGCACGCGCACCTCCAGGTGGGACCACACGTGCTCAATGGGAGGACGTCACCGGATCGACCCCGCTGACCTTCGTCAACGACTGCGTCTCCTTCACGACGACGGTTTCAGCGAGGTTCTGGCTGATGGACTGTCGCAATGTGGGCGATGCTACAAAAATGGCCACCGAACTCTATAGGTACCTTCACCTTAGGCTTCCAGGGTTGGGATTGCTGACGAATGTGTGATTTGCAGGGAGGCCATTCATGTGCCCTTCATGGCGAAGTTCGTCGTGTTTGCGAAACGCATAGACCCGTTGGAGGCCCGCCTGAGGGTGTTCTGCATGACGGACGACAAGGAGGACAAGACCCTGGAGCACCAGGAGCACTTCACCGAAGTGGCGAAGAGTCGCGATGTGGAGGTCCTGGAGGGCAAACCACAGTACATTGAATTCGCGGGAAATCTAGTGCCTATCACGAAGAGTGGGGAGCAATTGCAGTTCGCCTTCAGGGCTTTTCGAGAAAATCGATTGCCGTTCTCTGTGAGGGTTAAAGATCAGCATGCTGAGGCTGTCGGGAGGAGTTTATTCATGCGAGAACCCAAGGTAAGGTCTTAGAGAGTTGAGAAGTTTTGTAGTTGATGTGGGTTCGGTTTGTAGGTCGCTAAAGGAGAGCCACCTCAGCAGCCAATTTGCATACTGAATATTGTCCTACCAGATGACATCGTTGCTGATACGATATCACTGACGGATAGTGAGAGCAGACGGCATGAATTCCTCAAGGAAAGTTATGAGTACCATCGACCGGATCCACGACTCGCTGACCTTAGCAACCTCCTGGGTGATGACTGGGTACCATTAGCGGTCCAGTTGGGTCTCACCTCCTCCGAGATCAACGTGATCAAATCCGAGTACCCTGAAAGTGTTGCCAAGCAGGGTCAGTCAATGCTCCGCATGTGGATCTCTCAATCGGGCAACCGCGCCCAGAGCAACATCCTCGAGGACGCCCTACGTAAGATCGGACGCGACGATATTATACCCCAGTGCCTGAACGTTGAAGAGACTGTCGTTAAATACCGAATTAGGAAAGACTTAGCCGATAGGGAGATAATCAAGGAGGAGGCGCCCACCACGAGGGACAAGAAGCGACCAAGCTATGACAAGTACTCCGCGGAGGAGAAGGTGGTCGAGGAGCCCTCCGACGAGGAGGACTTCACCAAAACGGTGAAGGAGAAGCGCGAGATCATCGAGAAGCGTCTCTCCGTCGACCGGACCATACCGGCCTCTTCCCAGCGCGTTGAGATCGTTCAAGAGATCAGCAGCATTAAACGCCAGAGCATGGTTGAAGATAAGATTGCCGAAGTGGAACAAAAGGCGGCACAGCAACCGCCCATCGTCGAGCCAACGAAGCCTCTGACAGAAGATGTAAAAACCACCCAGTCTTCTGTCACAGATGTCGTTGATACCGGCGATGAGACGGTGGTCACGAAGACCACGAAGGTTACGGAAACACGCACATTCGAGCACAAAGTTGAACGCGAAGTGACGGACACTAAAGAGGTGAAGGATAAGAAGGACAAGAAAGATAAGAAGGACGAAAAGGACGAGGAACGCAAGGAGAAAGATAGTAAGGAGTACGCTTTCGTCGAGGATGTGACACATGGATTGGAGAAGAAGACCGTCATCCCGAGAATCGTCTCGTCGCAGGAAGGTAGTGGTTAGCTTATGGGTGTTGAGGGTTGTTGCTGATGGTGGGTTTTCAGATCCGAAATCACCGAAGCTCTCCAAGACGCCGCCACCCAGCCCGGCTGACTTCATCATACGAGAGCAAGCAGCCGCCATGCAAGGTAGGAACCCCCTTTCGACTATTCTCGCACAGATTTTGACAGCTTACTAGTCTAGAAACGATATGTATCAACTGGAAACATATTTTTACCACAGCCTGAGACTTGCCCCTCGGGCGCTGCGCAGCAGAAAATATGTTTGTCAGTTGGCAAATGTGGCATATCAATCATGTTGTTGTCGTACAACATGCGAGGTCAACGTAAATTCAATTACACCCTCGAAGGAGGCTCTTCAAGTGCTTCTAATGTCATTACGTTGGCGACTCGTTGTGTCGTACCGATGTCGGAAAACCAGACACCAAATTCAGTCTGTTCGGACGTCTCGATTGCGGTTCGCGTGTGTTTTCGTGCGCGCCCATTTTCCTCCTTGAAGCTTTCTTGGTGAGTACCAATTCTCACCGCATCATTGAATTGCCATGTACCAAATACGATTGATATGCCACATTCAAATGGGGTTTGCAACGGTACAAGAAGTTTTCTTTAGTTGTCATAATACAGTTTTTCTCTGGTAGTAAATACTATTGATATTTGATGATAATGGTAATGTCCGTACTTGTCCAGTAATCGATTACCATCACCACATAACGTAGTCACGTATATTGAAGAACCTTAACTCCTTGATTGTCGTAAGGTCGTGAGAAGAAGTAACAGTAATTTGTCTCTCTATCTCTCTTTGAATATGTTTTAGTAAGATCTAGATCCTTCAATCAAATGAAGAAATTAACAATCGACAAACTTTCTTAAGTTCAGTTCGTTTTTGTTCACTTACATACTTTCTCTTTCCGATTATGAACACTCTGATGACAAACACCAAACAAATTGAACACTCAAACTCGATCGATGTATATGATATGTTTTTATAAATTACTAATTAATTGCTTTTGATGCGATATGCTTTTGCGTTATGCGTTTGTTTTCACTGAGAACATTTCTCTCTAGAGATTTTTGATTCGATCCAAATAACATATGCGATTAATGATTTTCATATATTAATTCAAGCAAGAGTAACTAATCGTATTGATGCGTCTGTATTACCTATTAAACAGTATACTAATGAGACGATGAGATAAATCAGAAAATAAATCATTCGAAATGAGGGGGCGATTTACTCACTATTGCCTTATCAGCAAGTCACTGAAAAGTCACTCAATTCTCGATGGAAGAAAGTTGCAATGAATCGCCTCCCCTCCGTTTGCAGTCTTCGTAGAGTTTACTTAATTTTTGACAAGTTCGTAGGAGCCTAGTTTAAAGCTATGCAGTGCTTCTTGTTCAAACGCCTTGTGTATTATACTAACACTTTTGGTTTGGTTTCGTTTTCGTTTTTTGATTGCAAAAGGCACATTTTCCCATCGTATACTTACGTACAATTTTTGATTAATTTTTCTTAGTCTGCGATTGAATGTATATATCCACCCTGAAGAGGGCAATACTCTTGAGGATCTTTGTAGATCTTGAGTATTGCCATTCGATGACCCACCTATTTTACTTGATGATGACTGATAACATTGATGCTTCTTTTGTATTTGGGGCATGGCTTCCAACCATTCTGTAATACTCTCAACTACAATAAATAACCGTGCTCCACGTTGGACCACCCAATATCTTTGAAATGATTGATTAGTTCATATTGATAACGAGAGGTACCAGTTGTGTTTGTGGATGTGTGTGGTATGTACTTATAGATCTCTTCCTGTACACCAATCTCTCTACTTTCTATCTCTTTCTATCTAACTTTCTTGCTGCCTTTGTGTCTGTGTGTGATCATATTTAGTTCATTAACATACATGATGTCATTCAAGAACACATTGAACTCAATCAACCCATTTACGTTTTTTGGTTTATGATTACTTCTGGTTCTCTACTACTTTGTGCATTGTTCGCCTTCTTTCCTTCTTCAGAAACGCAGTAAATGCCGTGAAACGGTGTCAGAAATCTAGGTGATTTGCTAACCTTTTTGCCATTTTCCAAAATACCAGTAGAGCTTTGATTGGGGGATTATGAAATAACGATAGACTTAGAAAATTGCCATCAAAAAAGTAAGAAAAAGAATAGAAAGGCTTGGTGGACCGTATTGCAAACTCCATTTCAATTAGGGTTTCTATAACTATTTTTATGTGCATGAAGATGTCCAGCCCACAATCATTGTAAGTGCGTTGATGTTGTGTACAAAAAAACGTATTTTCTTTGTTGTGTGGGTGAAGGTGTGTGTGTTGATGTGTGGTTTTGGGTTTGATGTTGGTTGTGGGCTGGGATTTTCCATCAAAAGACGCCCAACATTAGCGGCCTTAAGCACCATCCAAAAATCTCAGGTTAGTAAGAAGAGGGTCTGAAAAAATTTAGTGCAAATACGCTAGATGTACGATGAACAGTGATAAATATCTGTGATAATAAGGGAGCGGAGGAAGGGTCGAGCTGCTAGACATTTACGCTTGAAGATCAAAAAAGTACTTATATATATATATGCTAATTGATTTGCTTTACTTATGCATATATAGTTTTTGGTTTGGACCTTTCTTTGACCGGTTGATCGATTTCTCTCCATATATTTGTACTGACTTGAGAAGCGCTTATTTAAACGAATGTCTTGCTCGCTTGAGAACATTTTTTACATGGCTGTGGACATTCCCATTGTATCCTCCGATCGAAAATCATCCCCGAAACCTCTTCGTGCTCCCGATTTCGTAGTGAAGATCCCATCTATCTCACCGCCTTATCTCTCTTATCTCATTGAAGCGTGTCATACACATTTTTAGTTCGATTCGTTACAAATGAGAGCGTTGTGCGGATCTGGACGTGTGCGAGAGTGGCGCAAGATGCTATGATACCACCCTCACTATGATTTATTTTCTGGTACCGAATAAGAGCTGATGATGCTGATGACGATGCTATGAATCAGTTGCTGAAGTGATTCAATTACCGGATCCAAATTTGTAGGTCTATACACACAAACACATTTCAACATGGTCGTAGGTGACACGTTAGCACTAGGAGACAACAAATTTCGGGGACATGTTGTCTAGGTCGCGATTGTGATGTAGGAATACCATCAAAAACGCGCTAGTACCGAGTGCAAAACGCAAGCAACCACAATCATTGCATCGATTGCAAGACGTGCAATAGTCCTTTAAACCTTGTTTTTGTCTTCCTTGCGTTCAACAGCCAGCGCGTCACCGCAAGACGACGATGACTCGTTAGACACGGACGGCTTTCGCGAAGACAATTGCCTGCTGGAGACGCCGACGCCGGGCGACTCCATCGAGCACTCGCACGTTGAGTCTTCCTATTTGGTCGATTACCACCACCAGCAAAGGCGTGGTGATCCCAATACGTGTTTAGACGCAATTTCCACTCAGGACATAAGCGCTTGTGATGACATACAGCAGTATTATCAGGATCAGGCCAAGTTGTTCGTCGGGCAACGCAAACGATTGGCTTCCACCGAGGACTTGGACGCTGATCCACCGAAGAGTGCGCCGGCCACCAGCGCCAGCGCCACCGCCGCCGCCCCCGTCGTCGTCGCCGACGATAGTAACATTGTTAGTGATAGTGAGCAGCTGACTGGAGTTGTGCGCGTTGATCTCGATCGCTACAAGGTCATCGACTACGACCCGGTGCGTCCCGGCGAGCTGAAGATCCGCTCGTTCGGCTCGCCGGAGGAGAAGGGCGCCAAGGACTCGAAGCGGCCCGAGGACTGGGAGCGCAAGGAGGCGAAACTCGTCGAGCGCATCCACGGAGGTGCCGGCGAGGATTCGGACGAGGAGCCGGACGAAGAGGAGGTCGAACGACCATCACAGACCACGACGGTGGTCACGAACGAGGCGACCATCCGCGACAAGACTAGTGAGACTGTCACCGAAAGTACAACCAAGACCACATCCAAGACTTCCACGACCACTCAGCGTACGCCTGAGAAACGCATCTCGTTTGCGAGCGTCAAAGAGGCGCCTTCGAAGGATACCACCTTTACGACCCGGGGGACTTCCCCGTTGGATAAGAAGCATATTACTCAGGACGAGTCACCTGTGGTACCTTTGAAGGGTAACCCCACCTTGGAACTCGTCATCGGACGCAAAGAGGTCCACACGAAGGATACTACAGCGACGGCTGAAAGCAGATTGACCTTGTACAGTCACAAGGACGTGGAGATTTCGATCCATTCAAAATCACATATTTCTGTAACGACCACTCGAAAGGATATGAGTGGAACTGAGACCTCTCATCGGGTTGATGTTGGCATGACTGCCACTGCTGAAACCAGCGACTCCAAGTCTTCTGATGACCTCATCAAAACCGAAGCGTACATCATCCAACCTGTTAGTATCTCTGATACTACGGTTACTACAGAGACCACTCAACGTAAACGTGACGAAACTGTCAACTTTAGTGGTACCAAAAAGGTGTACCGATACGATTCGGAAGTTACCGATCCACAAATGGATTCTCCAGGTAGCGAACCGAGTATTTCCCATCACATCAGTGATACTGGAATATCTATCACTCGAGGACTCACTGATACTATGACCAGTTTCGTGCAGCAACCATCCGGGGTGGTCGCTGGCATGCAGACCACTGGATTCGTCTCAGATGATACTGAAGAGCATGAGGAGCATGAGCTAACTGATGCTGGGTTGAGCCCGATTCAACCTGATGATTTTGCACCTCCGGGTGTCTTCACCGAAACTGAATCCTTACAATTTACAGATACTGGAACAAGTCCCATTGATTTCCCAGAAAGTTCTTCCGCAGGGATTTCGCATATTGATACTTCCGAAGCTGCAACATCTACAGATCAAATTGATACTAAGGATGCTTCCATCAGCCCTATCAAACCTGAAGATATTGATATCTTGAAGGCGGATCAGGTTCTAATTATGCGTCGTGAATCGACTGATGTCAAGGCGAAGATTCGAACCTTCGAGGAGCAGGCTTTTAGATCCAGTCCGATGCCTCTGGATGTATTGAAGAAGAAGCAGAGGGAACTCATTGATTCAGAAGATGAGATGTCTAGCATGAAGGAAGAGGAAGGTGTTTTGAAGGGTTCTACCGAGACATTGGCACAAATTGATGATGACAACTACGACAAAGCTGAAAGCATGTCATATTCAGCAAGAGATACCGACTATGAATTGGATGATTCAACTCTTTCTGAGAGTAAGAAAGACTTTAGATTTTCAACACCCACGCATCGAGTAGGACCTAAAATTGCAGAGTTGCAGAAAGTCTTCTCCAGGTCTTCCGAAGACGTAAGTGACGTGAGTGAGAATTTGAGACGGAAGAAGAAGCTAACTGAAATGAAGAAGGAAGCTATTGTTGAGTCACCTCCGAAGGAACGTAAAGCTTCCGATGATATTTCAGAAGTCGCTATGAAAAGTGTGAAGGAAACGAAGATTATGTTCGAGGAGTTGATTTCCAGGTCTAGTGAAAGTACACCTGTCAAGAAGAAATTCAGCACGGAGGAAGCATTGCCAGATCGGGAACATCATAAGGTGATGCCCAAGGAGGAACTTAGCGAAGAAGTAATCCAACAGAGAATTACAGAATTGGAGCAGCAAATTGTAGTCGAAGGTGACATTGATAACATTGTTGTTGAAACGACGAAAATTACAAGGAGGACCAAACGTCACGTCCTTGAACCTGAACCCGAACTGGCGACATTCAGCAAACCATCTACTGGAGATGAATCCCCAGATGAATGTGTTGAACCACCCTGCATTAAGAAGCAAATAACCCCCATTGCGGATGATGAGGAAACAGTCGAAGAAACTTTGGTGGAAAGTGTAATGCCACAAAGTGAAGCAACAATTAAAACGAAGCAAGTTGCTGTAACTGATTTGAGTTCAGTGGAGGTTGTTCAAGGTTTCCTGACTAAAGAAAGGGAAGCAACCATTGTTTCTACACAGGAAATTGAAAAGAAAGCTAATGGTTGGTGTAAACATCATACTGAAGAAGAAATCTCCCAGAAGGAAATACAGAGAATTTCACTCGATAATGATATAGAAAAACCAACAACTTTGGATCTACAGATGCAGGTTCCACAAACTTCATCTGCTCTAAAAGAAGCTATAACTATGACTACTAAATTGGTACCATCTGCAATACAAACAGAAAAGGTTTCTGAAGAAGTGAAAACTAGCACTGAAGAAGGTGACAAAGCTGAGGCTTTATTACATATTGATGTAAAAACGGCGTTGAATGAAATGCTTGAGGCTTCTAAGATGATAAGAGCTGATGTTAAAGAGTTGAAACCAGACCTGACGCCAACTCCAGAAGGTCATGTCTATAACATTATACCTTCGTCTTCAATTGGTCAATTGAAGAGCATAATTGAGAGACAGGAGGAGTTGATCTTCCATGAGCAATCGAAAGAGGACCAGAAGAAGAAATTACCAACTCCAAAATCTGAGACTGTTCAAGAGACTGCAGATATTGTGTCTAGTCATTTGAAGAAAGATGATGGTAAGGATAAAAAATCCACACTCGAGGAAGAAGTGGAACAAGCAGATGCTGCAACTGTGAGCAGCAAAACGAAGATTGAAACAACTCAAGTTGATGAATCTATTGTAATGAAGGACACTCTTCAGAAGATGGAGACACAAATAATTTCCCGTACCATTGATCAAAAATTGCCTACTCCAGTGTCCACAGATATAGAACTGGAGACGGCTGTAACAGTGGATGAAACTACAAAAGGAATTACATTGATCACTGAAGAAATTGAAAAGGAGGTTACTGAAAAAGAAAAGATATCTACAGAGGTTAAGGTAGTTACAACAGATATGAAGGAACTAAAGGAAAAAATAACTACTGAAAAAAAGATCGTCACTCATGAAGTCAAACAGGATGAAAGGAAACCAGTTGAATATGAAGTAACTGGGAAAGTAAAAGAAGTTTCTGATGATGAGATAGTTACACAGATTACTGAAAAACTGAAACCAGAAGTGGTAGATCAAGAAAAGAAATCAATCGAAGAGAAGGAGACTACAGATACAAAACTGGTTGCAGAAACTACAGAAGAAATCAAAGCAGAAATAACTGACAAAGTTGAGAAAATAGTCGAAACTCAATCAGCAACCGTCATTAGTAAGGAAACCAAACGAGTGGAAATAACGGAAAAACGAAACCTAGAAGTTGTTACAAAAAAAATCGATGAAGTCAAACTGGACACCATTGAGGAAATCAAGAAAGCCGCTGAAGGAACAACGAAAATAAAGATAACTGAAGAAAAACGCGAGGCAATGAAAGAAATTATGAAACCAGATGAAGAAGTGAAACCTGCTGAAGAAAAATCCGACAAACCTATCACTGAAGAAGTGAAGCCTGATGAAGAAAAACCAGTTACACCTGTCATTGAAAAAGTGAAATTGGCTGAAGAGAAACTAGTTACACCTGTCACTGAAGAAATGAAACCTGCAGCAGAGNGTGGAAATAACGGAAAAACGAAACCTAGAAGTTGTTACACAAATAATCGATGAAGTCAAACTGGACACCATTGAGGAAATCAAGAAAGCCGCTGAAGGAACGACGAAAATAAAGATAACCGACGAAAAACGCGAGGCAATGAACGAAATCCTCGAACCAGATGAAGACGTCCACACTGCTGAAGAAAACTCCGACAAACCAACCACTGAAGAAGTGAAGCCTGATGAAGAAAAACCAGTTACACCTGTCATTGAAAAAGTGAAATTGGCTGAAGAGAAACTAGTTACACCTGTCACTGAAGAAATGAAACCTGCAGCAGAGAAACCAGTTACACCTATCACTGAAGAAGTGAAACCTGCTGAAGAGGTACCAGTTGCACCTATCACTGAAGAAGTAAAACTTGCTGAAGAAAAACTGGTTACATCCATCACTGAAGAAGTGAAAATTGCTGAAGAAAAACTGGTTACATTTATCACTGAAGACGTGAAACCTGCTGAAGAAAAACCAGTTACACCTATCACTGAAGAAGTGAAACCTGTTGAAGAAAAACCAGTTGCACCTATCACTGAAGAAGTGAAACCTGCTGAAGAAAAACCAGTTACACCTATCACTGAAGAAGTGAAACCTGCTGAAGAAAAACCAGTTACACCTATCACTGNTATCACTGAAGAAGTGAAAATTGCTGAAGAGAAACCAGTTACACCTATCACTGAAGAAGTGAAGCCTGCAGCAGAGAAACCAGTTACACCTATCACTGAAGAAATGAAGCCTGCAGCAGAGAAACCAGTTACACCTATCACTGAAGAAGTGAAACCTGCTGAAAAGAAACCAGTTACACCTACCATTGAAGATGTGGTATTAGAAGCAACTGTTGGAATCAAAGAAGAAGTCATAATAGAAGCAACTGATAAGGCTCAGGAAATCAGTGCAGATAAATCTATTTCATCATTTGCTAGAGAATACACCTCAGATGTAACTAGGCAAGTTGAAAAAAGTACTAAAGAAAAATATATTACAAGAATGACAGAAAAACAGTTTACTGAGGAGAAACTTAAATCGCAAGTGACAAAACATATTAAACAAGAAGTAGCTGGACGAGTTGAAGAAACATCTATTTCTGGGGTCATTGCCCAAACTAAACTAGAACTCACTGAGGATGTTCAGAAATGTACTGATGAAAAGCCAATTTCACCAATACAGGACCAAATTAAATCCAAGGTAACTGTGGAATTCGAGGAACCAATTGAGTTGGCGGTAGTAGAAGCAACTGCGGAAATCCAAAAAGTCGTCATATCTGACGCAACTGATAAGGCTCAGAAAACGACTGCAGAAAAATCCGTTTCATCAACTATTGAAGAATGCAAATCAGATGTAACTGTGCAAGTTAAGAAAACCACTGAAGAAAAAGGTATTACAAAAATGACAGAGAAAAGGAGTACTGAAGATGAACTTAAATCGCAAATGACAAAACGTGTCAAACGAGAAGTAGCTGGACAAGTTGATAAAACCTCTATTTCTGGAGTCATTACTCAAATTAAACCAGAAGATAAGCAAATCCAGAAATCAGAAATAGTTGAGAAAGTGGCGCAACCTTCTGAAGATAAACAACAAGTAATTGATGAATCCGCGGAAGCTGAGACTGAAACTCAAATTGGATCAGTCATTGAAAGAGATATTTCAGAAGAAGAGACTAAGAGATTGGCTGAAGAAAAAAGAACTACAACACTTTCTGATACCTCTTGCGCATATACAAAAGCCGCTGTTACCAAACTTTCTCATTCGCTTGATGTTTCCAAACAAGTATTCGTAGACACCCTACAGAGGACAATAGAAGCTAATGTTGGCGCTGATGATAAAGATAAGCAGCATGATGTTTCTCCAGTTTCGCCGACTGATTCTTTGGAACTCTCAGAAAAATCAGTTCCTCAGAGTGATGAAGACTCACTTGCCCTGAAAATTGAAGATAAAAGTACTCCAACCACTGATTCTTTAGAATCCAGTGTTGCTTTTGTTTGCAAGGAAATCAAATCCAAGGAAACTTCCTTGCAAGAGACTTCTCGTAAAACTTCTTCAGCAACTACTAGATTTGAAACACTAGAAGCCATATCTGAGTCTGTAGATTCGGTAGCTTCAGAGAAAGAACAGATTTGCATCGCTGAAACATCAACGACACATTCTGAAGATACCAAGCCATCAGAAGAGGTGCCTGGTGATAAGACCCAAACAAAAGAGGATGAGAAATCCCAGCAAGGTATCGAAGGGGTTTCTGGGATCAGTACATTGGGTGAAACACAACAATCACCAAAACATTTACAATTTCAGGAAGTTCCAAGCGTAAAAGAAAGCGACGACGTAAGCGTTAAAAGTGATGAACTTTCTGAAAGCCAAGATGTTAAACTCTTCAGCAAAACACACCAAATTCAAACTCAAATAACATCGTCGACAAAATCAACACTATCCCAGAAATTGACAAAGACTACTACAATTGACTCCTCCCACAAGAGAACAACAACCAGCACAACAACAGCAGTTACAACAGCTTCATCCTCGATGGGTTCCGTGCATGACTCGGGAATACAATCTACAGGTATGCATCTTGATTCCCCTGCAATTACAGAAGTAGAAGTACAGCTTGATTCTGTAAATAAATTAGATGTAGACGCTCAGTTGAAATCTGCAAAACCTCCTCTAGAGAGTATCTCAGTTGGCATAACGCATAGCGAATCAGCCAAGTTCTCTGAAACCGACGTCGAACCACTATCTTCAGAAACGGATTCATCATACAAGCAAGACCTTCTGATAAGAGCTGAACGCTCCACATCGAAAATGAAGAGCGAAATTCCCGTTTACGATGCTGAGTCACCTCGAAGTGATGACACCGAATACACAGAATCACATATTGAGTCAATCATCGAACGAGATGACACCCGAAAACCTGAAGCAGTCGAATTCCAAGAAGGCACCTCATTCGATACTGTAGCTTCAGGTGATATTGTCATGGAAGATGATATCATTCAAATAACAATGCATTCATCACCCGAGTCCAAAACGGAACTGGAGGAGAAAACTGAAGATCGCAAAACCAGCAGGTTGCGAAAACATACACTGGCACGTAAAACTGTTGAAAGGCGTGAAAACATTAAACAACATTCGCGAACTCTTAGTCCACGATTGCGGAAAATTAAGCAGTCAGCTGATGCAGAATTAAGTTCCGATGATGAGAAACAGAAACCTAGGAGTCACTCAGAAATTGATAAAGGATTACAACGGAAAATTTCTAGTACGGCATCTTCAGTGTCGAGTTCCCCTTGTAAAATACCGAAACTGAAGAGGGATGCCTATAAAAGAACCGAAACGACGAGCCAAGAAACTAAGGCTGTTAAATATGATTCCAAGAAGAAGTCCACTTTCCAGATCCAGAGTCAACCCTACAAGCCACCCAAAGTAACCAGAGTGTATGGTTACATGCAGTCTACACTGTCACGTGATATGAAGATAGAGAAGAAAGAGCAGGATACTAAGAGGTTTATCAGTCAGAGTAAAACCAAGTCTAAGAAAGATGTGGATAATGCAAATAGGAAGACTAAAGATTCAAAGGTCCCATCAGTAGATCGTCGACCTAAACACACCTATGAACGTACAACAATTTCTTCGGAGAATAAGTCACGTGAAGGTACTCCGGTGAAACAACGCAAACAGAAAGACAATCGCGACAGCCCTCAGTACTTGTCCCGAACGATCAGCTACTCCTCGGACAGCTCCACCAGGAGTGTCCTGAAGGAGACCTCCACGAATATTGTGACCAGCGACAAGAAGTCGGTGAAGATCAATGAAAGCGACGTGGAGAAATCGGAGAGCAAGTACAGCAAGGCTGAGATTCCGCCCCGAATTCACAGTCCTAAGCCGTCACCGTCACCAACGAAGCTCCGACGTATCATCCCCATGGAGGAGCACATCAAGAAAGTCTCCATCAGCGAGAAGTCCGTGTTTGCTCCGTCCCACAAGCCGTCGTCAGACACCGAGAAGACCGTCCAGTTTTCCGACCGTAACCGTAGCCAGTCTGTGACCACCTACCGCGCGAAGACCCCAGAAGGTCAACTCCTCGATCGAGGTCGGTCACCTTCCAGTTTGCCTGGCAGCCCCGTGCGGGCACGCTCCGCTAATGGGAACACTCAGGTGATCACCTCCGAGGTGTTCACCAGCCATGACCATACCGGGTCCATTGAGGTCATCTACCGACAACCCTACGAGAATCTGAAACGGCATCGCAACGAAGCTGAGCTCTCGATGATCGATACCACCGACTCTAGTCTTTCTGAGTCTATAGCTTTGCCGAGCTCACCATCGGATCATGAGATCAGCTCGGATGCCAATGGTCATCGTCAGAAATCCTCGTCGCCGCTTTCACCGAGAAGCTCCCGCAAGTCCCTCGAGTCCATCCAGGAGACGTACCGGGTCAGCGATCTGATCACGTGCGCGCAGATGTCCGGCGAGCAGATACTCACCTTCGAAGAGATCCAAGACCGCTTCCAACTGACGGGCGATGATGAGAGCGTCAAGCTGCCACGTAAGCTGCTCATGTCCCAAATGGAGACTCAGTTCGAGAGTGCCACCATGACCACCACTCAAGCGAGCAGTTCTTCAGCTACTGTAACAACCATGAGTACGACAAGCCGACCGGAAACGGGGGGCCGTGCTGGCGAGGAGGAACTGAGTTCAGGTATCACACGTTCTGTGTTGCTTGAAACAGCTGTACCAACCCACCACAGCATGGCTTATCAATTACCAGATGAGGTATAAATTACTTAGTGCCCGTTCGATCTTTTGCTTCCCTTCTCTTGTGTTCCGCTTTCTTTTACTTGCCAGTTTCGTAGCGAGATTCAGAAACGTATACACATTCACAGTCGCGCTCACCATCCCGAAAATATGATCATAAACACATTGACCGAATGCAGGTACGGTACTCGGAAGAAGTAGCGTAGTTGGTACATGGTAATTCATGATGCATTCTCATATCTCGTATCATCCGACGAATTTAATTTGATTTGATTTATATGTGAAGGTTCCTCGTTCATAACATGACGGCCAATTTAAATATACCGCGCATTTCGATCACCTCGGATGCAGATGACATCGATCTTGCGCATTTGAACATCACCGAGGCGCTCACTGATGTTGAAGACCTAGAGGTGTTGAAGCCGAAGAAGAAAAGAGGCAAGAGAGGCAATAAGGTTAACAAGATTTCGGCACATCCAATTGCTAATGATCTTACTGATGTTGAAGACCTTGAAGGCTCAGGCGATGAGCTACCGACAAAAATTGTTGCCCACAAGAACCCTATTGATCTTGATAGTATCAGCAATACTGATGATATTATTTTGGAAACGTACAACTCTAAGGATCAAACTGATAGACTTAGAACTCAAATTAGTAACAAAAGTCCGAGAAGTTTTTTGACCACTGATAATGATCTTGATAACGGGCTCACTGATGTTGAAGATCTCTACGCGTCAGATGATGAAGCTTCATTTGAAAGTTCCGTACCGGATGCCGAAATATCCATGCATCTTTATGAAGATAATATTGTCACTGATAAGGTTCAACGCGATATTCGGTCCAGGTCGGGGTCCATCTCTTCTATTCGACAATGCTATTCGGATTGCGAATCCGAAAATGAACGCGAACCTGTTCAAAAATCCAAGTATCTATTTCCGCATACAATGACAAGAAGTGCAAAAACTGATCAGGAAATGTTATCCGATTCTGGGGATGAAAATGTGCCGAAGAAAGTTAAGAGGGTTCGTAGGCGACGACCCAAGGGATCTTTGAGGAACCTTGGAGGAGTCACAGATATTGAAGATGTAGATCTTTCCAAAGAGGAAGCGTTGAAGAGTAACATTTTCAAAAAGAGCAGTGTTCCTGTCAGTAAGAGACGTTTCAAACAAAGCGAATCAATGATGTATTTCAGTGATAATGAGGATTGCGAATTTTTGGAACCTAAAGTCAAACCTAAGACTAATTTAATGCGCCCTATAGAGGACGATTTAGGTTTGACGGATTTAGATAACTTAGACATGTCTGATGTTGAAGAATACAAATATGATACTAAAGCTCTTGAGAGGAAAATTGCTATGTTGACAGAAACTTGTGGAGATATCTCAGAACAGGTCGATTGCAAAGTTGCTTTAGCTTCAGCCGAAAATACAGAGATTGATGACAGTGCTTCGAGTTGTGATNGAAAGGAAAATTGCTACGTTGACAGAAACTTGTGGAGATATCTCAGAACAGGTCGATTGCAAAGTTGCTTTAGCTTCAGCCGAAAATACAGAGATTGATGACAGTGCTTCGAGTTGTGACGACGATCAATACGATATTGATTTCAAATATCTACCGAAGAATCGACATTCATTGCGCATCCCCATTGAGAAACCGGATGGAACTACAGATGTTGAAGATCTGGATTCAGAAAATGCTGAAGAGAAAATCACTGTAGCTTATGTCAAACGAATCAGACATGTTGATACAGACATTGAAGATTATTCAGATGATGATAACATTCTCATCGGGCATAAACGTAAGGTATCGATACCAAATGTCACAAGGGATTTGATTTTGATTCGGGAAAATCAATTTGGGCGTCCTACAGTCATCACTTTACCTTTGGATGATCATATTAAACGTGAAAAAATTGCAGAATGTGCTACAGATGTTGAAAACTATACCGAGGCTTCGGATGATGACGAAGAGTTGTCCGGGAATGAAAGAGCTCCAAGTCCAGAAATTCCACTCATGGATGGTGGATATATTCGGGAACATGAAGAAATCAAAAAACCCAATGAGGTAACAATCGAAGAGGCGCTAACTGATGTTGAAGATATCAACCTGAAGAATACACCTCGCAAAATGAAAAAGTCAGGAAATCGATTACAACTTCCCGGAAAGATGCAACAACATAAAAATATCCAAGTATCCGAAGCTAAAACGGATGTGGAGGACTTAACCGATGGTCTTGATGGTAGCGATGAAGAGGTGGAAATCGGGCAGGAAGCACTCCAAATTCCG
>JARJDZ010001844.1:0-16927 GCA_030264555.1 Aleochara sp. GC000083
CTGTGCTTAGTGTGCAGCCGCCCCCCTGTTAGCATAAGACACGTTAGCCGATTCACCGGGCTCGCTATAAATGTCTAATGTGCAAAGAATGTCATTGGGTTCTATATTTATAGCATACTAAGTGTTTCAGAAAGCAAGTAACAATCAAGTTCAAATATTGAGGTCTTACCAAATTCTGAGATTTTCTGGTTTTCTTCTGTGTCTTATGAATTTGTGATGATGAGGTACATGAATTTTTTGGTAGGCATTTGGTTCAAGGGGTTTTGTTGTCTTTGCAATGCAAATTTGCCAGAAACAATTTCAAAGGTCTTCAGATTCTGATATAATTGAAACACCTTGTAAAAAGTTTGAAAGGCGCGAGTTTGTTGTCACACGCGTCTGATATAATGCAATCAAACGCAATTACGCTGCGAAATTCGAGCGGATCGCAAACACACGCAAGTTGGCTTTGTAGACCGTTGAAGGCGACGACCATGCATGGGTGCGGGGGCGGCGTACGGATCATTTTATGGCGGCTGCCACCCCCATGCAACCACCGCATGTAATATATGTACGTCCAACGTCCGGACGAACTGTACAAAGCGCATAAAACGCCAGCGAAATCAACAACGAAGACAACGCGACCAAGAAGACGACGTTGGTCGCATCGAAGGCGGCAGTGGCGGTTGATGACGGCGGGCGAAAACGGTGCGCTTATTGACAATGCGATAGCCCCGACTTCCACCAAAGACATAAAAAACGCATTAAGCAAAATGCAATTTCGCAGGCGCATTTAATTAAACAATAAAAATTCCTCAACGTATAAATATCCATCATTCGACCCCGTAATTAATTGATAAATCTGAATGTTTAATTAATTTTGGGACCTTTTCTACTTCCTTAATGTCGGATTATAAATTTCGTCAGGAAAAACGAGAATTTCGTATCATGAAATTTTTTCTTATGAAATAAATTTTTATGGTTTTAATAATTTCGCATATGAAATTATTTACATCTGGGTGCATCTGGAGGCGGCTGGGGGCACACCGGTAATAGAAATACGAGCCGAACAAGAGCGACTCTCGGGGCGCATTGCTATAGTAATAAAAACGGAAATAATTTCATGCATGATGAGAGCCGTTTGCTTAGAGGGTATCGCGCATAAATTTCCGGTTTTGCAATGCGCGCGCGCGCATATTCACGCACATCCTACAACAATCATAAAACGCAATTGAGTACTCATGCAAATGGAATTAATTTTTGCGACGTCAATAATCTAGACGATATGTTATCTTCGATATGTCACCCACGCACTCACTTATGATTAAAAACCCGAAAATGATGAATGGTTGCAAGTCGAGAGTAAAAGTGCGCAAGCTACTCTCTGAGAATTAGATCGAATATATGGGGAAATAAAGCAAATTTGCTACGGTTTGCACTATCCATCGTATATCCTAGGGCTAGATTAAAGTTTCTTTCGTTTTTGAGCATAGGGGTCGGTCGGGTTGATGCTCCTGCTGTTGCTGCTGCAGGAAGGGCAACTTGATTGATGGTCTTACAATAAAGTACATTACCATTAGGCATACAACAACAAGACAAGACGACACGACACGTCACGGACGCGACGGAGCGTTCACAAATAAAAAGGAAGCTCTGGTCGAACCGAGAGCTCTTTGGATTCAGAGGGAGAACAAGAGCAAGAGTGGTTGTTGGATGCAATGAGGTTTAGTCGACTCGATCAAATTCCATTGCTTCTGTCTGTTTTCAATTAAAATTCCTGCTTTTTTAATGGAATATGTCCACCCTTAAAGTAGATTTTAGTCATTATAATTTATAATTGCTCTTCAGCTTTTTACATCCTTGGTTGAGCGGTCACCCATCCGGTTTTCAATCTATTAGATGTTGTTGCACTCTATAGTTTTTGCTATCCAAGAAAGATATGAAAAGAACAACAGATTGACATATGAATATCCTGCTTGTTCGAGGAGCAAATTTTGGAAAACTCAATTTCAGACTACCCCCAACTAAGAACTCCAAGTTTTCCCCACTGTAATGTTCGTAGAAGTAGTAATTGCGCAGGATAATGGCATGTGCTTTAGAAAATTTCCAATTTAAAATTGGGGCTTGAGTGCTAATTACAAATCAGAAACACGCAAAGCCGCAGATTGTCATATCCGTCGAGCAGGTTCTCCATCAAGCGTGCGCAAAAACTAAGCCAAAGACGTGAACCTCACCGGTGCTTGACTTTTCCGATTATTTCCTTGTCGAAGTGTGCTCACACTCGACTCGGCAGGAGGCGGGTGGCACCCCATAAAGCGCGAGTTATTACAAGCGAAGAGGAAATCATGTTCGGAGCCCTACTATTTCGTTCGAAGGTGCGCTGTTTTCCATTTGTTTCGAAATTTCGCCGGGCGCGCGCGTTGCAATTAAACCAAAAGGCAATTAAACGTTGCGTTTTGAAGGCGGCTGAGAGAGAGAGTGGGCGGCGATGGGCTCGGTGACTACTGCCGAGGCAATTTTGAGCAATGCGAAATGAAACCGCCGAGACAAACTCTCATCGAGGCGGGCGCGTTCAACTTTGGCTTCGATTTGATATCCATCCGGGGGGCGGCTGGTCGAGATGGGGTGCGGTGGAGGTGCCACCCGCTGCTGCCTTCCATTACGTGTGTCAGCGCAATGAAACCGAAGCAATCTCGGCTAATAGACGCTCGAAACGATGAGCTACATTGGCGTTCGGTTTGCCACCGCCAGCAGCCTCCGTTGTCGCCGCCGCACGCCGAATAACAACAATAACAAAGCGCCGGCTGGCGGCCGACGAAGCCATCGATTTTGGGCTGCTGAACAATGCGGGCAGAATAAGGCATCCGACCAAGGAGGCGGCAGAGACGGGGATGTTTGCTATCTCGATTTTGGCTCTGGGGGTGGAAGTAGGAGGCTTCATCATCAGGTGGTCCATTTCGCATTTGGCATTTCGCAGATGCGGATTGGTGAATCTCACAAAACATCCACGAGATTTATTTATTATTGCAAATGAGTCAACAAATAGTGCATACTTCTTGTCTCCATGGCATCGACTTCAAAGTGCCATTTATTTTGAAGCAACCCAGCTAACATTCTTTGAAAAGCTTTATTGCGTTGGACTTCATAGGTAATTTGAAACTTTTTTGACTAGTACCTAACTCTTCGGTAAATTACCAAACAAAGGCGTGCAAGAGGTACAAAAATGAAGAAGTACCTATATCCATGTTGTCGTTGTAATGCAATAACACTCAAGTGGGCAAGGGCGTCAAGGGCACACCTTTCTTACAGAAGGGCACAAAAAAACTTCTCGCTAAAAGTTCGCAGTCAAGTTTATATCGTTTCATGCACACTAAAACTATGTAGTAAACGAGAGCAACGTCATGAGTTTCAAAGTAGCATCATATTTCTGTTTCTAATTGTCATCCAATAATAATTGCAAAAATGCTAAAAATTATTTCGAAGACGACTCTGCTGGCTTCAGTTTAAAACTTTTTGAAAACTGGCAACAATTTTAGAATCGCGGGTTCTTTAAATATTATTAGATTAGATTTTAATTTCCGATTATTTCCGGTGGATTTTTGTTGGGACGCTTTGTATGATGCGGATTCGCTCCTCGAGTGATATTTAAAAGCAACTCAAAAGAAGTCTCCTTTGGGCTCTCTTTCTCTGGGTGTATTACACTCGAGTTTAGCGCGCTGATGAAAAGTAAGAGCCTGTCGTCGTCGGCGTTGTCGCGCTGGATGGCAGCAGAGAAGTAAGTAGTAGAAGTTGCAGAAGAAGAGGAGGCAGAATAGAAGAAGCATGGCAACGCACACGCCGGTGCCGGCAGCGGAAGAGAAGAGCGATATTGATCCGAAATTGATGTAATTTGAGATAGGACGTCGACGCTCTTCAAGTTATTGAGACGCTCTCGTGCGCCGTTCCAACTCCTCTTCTTGCACGCCGCCATCCGTCGTTTTTCCATATCTTGCAATTCCGCTTTGTCTCCGCTCCTCGCTCCTTTTTTCCCCACCTGCGTATTTACAGTCTTCTTATTAATTTCAATTTCATCCCGCTGCAAATTCTACAATAATAATCTTGGATGCGCGCGCGGCGTTATTAATTTATCTCCGGCAAATTGCCTTTTATTAGATTTTTCTTATACTTTCAATATTTGTACGTCGTTTTGGATGCAGTATTTCTTCATTTTCCCAATAATCTACACCTAGTTCTTGTGGATATTTGATCATAAAGAAAATTTAAAAAATGTGGTGGGTAATTTCATTGTTTCGAAATCAGATTTTCAGAAAGAACGTGCTGAAACTACCCGAACGTATTCCTAGTATGTTCGAGATGTTGCAACTGTGATCCGATTTGTTGTTTGTCTTGTTTTGTCGATGTCATTGCCATAATCGATTCGCATGGTGGTAGATACTAGGCATCGAAACGTGAAGGATGCAAGAGCAAACCTGACAGCAGGAGTAGTTCTTGCAGGAGCATCTTCCACTTCATCCCATATCAATACCGCGATAAACGTGTGTTCCTTGAGCGCATGTGACAGGCAAATGCAATTTGGGGTGTTACCACATGTCTTCATCTTCCAACTCAATACTTAATCCAAACTATCGTTTTTCTTAAAAGACATCTTGAAATGTAAGACTTTCAATCTTGGAAAATCTCGAAATTTTCTCATATTATAAATTACAGGATGAATTTTGCTCGAACACTCAGTAGAATTATCCTTGAATTTTGCAGAAGGAAGAAGTCCTCATACTTGTTGTTTTCCGTCTTGAATGCTTCAGCTGTCACTGGTTGCACTTGATTTCTTTTGACTGCTTTAGGAGCAGGAAGGAAATCTTTCCGTTCCACTAGGTGCACGATTTCCAGACTGGAATTTCAGAAACCACACAAATAGTTATTGACTTCATATGCAAGAATGGGAAATTCAAGTAGGAAACCCCAAAATTGAAATTGAATAAGTTATTTTTTGTAGTTTCAAAAAGGAACTTTTCAAGATTATCGAATGAAAATTTTAAATGGTCAAATTAATTATGAATTGAATTACAAGTTTCTTTTGATTTCATTGAATTGATTTGGAAATTTGATTGATTCCCTGCCAGCAAATAAGATATTTATTACGTGCTCATTGTTGGAAAGGAAATGTCAATTGCTTTTTACGAATTCACAATTCAGAACCTTCACAACATTCACTTGTAGAGCTGCTACAGTGCCAAAAAAAGTTGCGAATCATTTCCTCATTTCTCTCGGCCATGAAAAGAAAAATGCTACTCTTCGACATCTTCGTACGGTGCGCCTTCTTGAATGGTTTCTCTTCACCTGGCGACATCATTGAATGGCAAGGAAGGTGGCATTCATGGCATTGTTCGCTCCAGCAGCACACAAGTTCAAATCAAACTGGTAAATGTGGTGTGGAACGATTCGAAAATGATTGCGACTCATTGAGCATGTGGAAAATACATCGAGGAAAAGTGGCGACCGGAAATTGCGCACGCTTAATAAAATTTACACGATCGCGGACACGTTTAATGGAAAACCAAACCGAATTGCAGCATTTGCATCCGACATATTTCACATTTTCACATGGCCAACGCCGGGATATTTCCATCACATAAAAACAACCACCGGAAAGAAAGAGTTTTCGGGTTGACCTTTGATGTTTTTTGATGTTATTTGGTACGCTCGAAATTTTCCAACGCACTTCTCAGTCCCCAGTAGCTCAACAAGATAACAAAATACATTCCCGGTGTGTCGTCGGTCGCGATGCGACGCCGCCACCGTCACCCGGATGCGCGTGCGTTGGAATCGGCCGGTTCTGGATCGCTTATCGAGTGCGCTGCCGCCTCCGCTGCTGCTGGCGCTGTGCGAGGGTGCTGACCGTGGCAGAACCCGAAGAGATCCCCACTTGCTGCCGAGCGTTCGAGCGTGCTGTATCGCGTCTCGCGCGCACACACTCTACAATCGGCACTTCTAGTCTAGTAGTGTGATTAGGCCTCAACGCAGCTCGCACGCACAAGTCTTTTCGTGTCATCGCGCCGCGTTCCTAAACAAAATAACTTTTTATCACTCGAGATCGTCGCGTTCACACGATGCCAGCGTACTTTTATACGAGATGTAGTGTTTAGTGTGCAGTTTCTGCGTGCTTACCTGCACCAGCGGAAATGTCGCGTTCGTTCATGTCATGTTGCAGCTAAAGTGAAGTCGGGCAAGAAAATGCGGTGAAATTGTGGATTTCCGTGGTTGAGTGTTAATGGGACTTGGAAGGATACTAATTGGAGTTGGTAAAAGGATAATAAAGTTGTATTCCAGACTTTGAAGCAAGACGGTGAAATAGAGTGATTTTTGTGCCGGTTTCGAGTGGGTCGGATTGCAGCGGTCCAAATTGGAGAAAAACTGGAAAATTTCGTGTGAACGATGGATGGCTATGGGCCAAGACCGCCCCCGTTGCCTCGGCGAGTCCGGAATATTTATGCGGAACCATTCTCGCACGAACCTAGGTATTTTCTATTATTTCTATTATCGGCTTGATGTTTATCTGTTTGTTTGCGCTGCTGTTCCCAGAGGGACCTTCGAAATCAATTTTTAAAATTGTTTTCATCGTAACAAATTTAATTTATTATTTTCACATTTTTATTATTGAAGGGCTACAACAATAATTGTTTGAATCAAATTTTAATATAATTTGAAAATGTTGCAAATTTGATTTTCAGTTCAGTTGGAAATTAATTAAATCGAAAATTTTATTGGTATAATGAAATTTGATATTTGTGGTAAATGTAGAAAGCGCATAATTTCAGGAATATTAAAAAGCAACAAATTAACTTATAAATAGAAATGGATTTCATGCAAACAATTCGATGTTCTATCAAAAATTGTATAATTCCTTCAGATTTCATCAGGAAATTAATTTACTTTGATTTGTTATGAATTGAAGTTAAACATTACATTTCAGATAAATTATATAAATATTCATAAAATGAAACTTCAATATTTTTCATCTGAAGACATATTTTAGTACCTAGAAAAATTTATAGGGCAGTCGGAAATCAAAGATTGAGGTGAATTATTTTGGCATACTGCAAAAATACTACCTTGAAGAAATATTAGGGGCCGGCAAATTCAGATAGATATACATGCACTGGTAAGATGAGCCCGCATGTATTTTGCATGAATTTTATGAAAAATACACGACGTGTGCAATAACGCAGTTCGCCCACATATGTATTTATTTATATATCTTTTGGCAAATGGTGGGCTGGTGGTGGCAGAAGAAAGTGCACAAGACTGCGCTGGCGATAGAAGAAAGTGTGCGAACGAACCCGGCGCATGGAAGAGGAACTGGGGGGCGGCAGAGAAATAAAAACGTGTTGCTGCAATGAAAAGATAAAGTGTACGGGGGGCGCACTTGGGGATTTCCCGCGGGCCGAACGCACCAAGTATGCGCGCTCTCTGCTCATGTGCGCGCGTACGTTCCCGTAATTCTTCAATTTCTATTCATTGCCGACGACGACGCGAGCCGCCACCGCCGCCTCTACCACTCGCATCGCACTCCGCATCCACTGCCTCAACGTCAACGTCGTGCATTGCGGCTTTGCATTACCTACCAGTTATATTTTTTGGGGGCCGAGACCTCCAAATGTACTCAATTCCATTTATTTCTTGATGGATCTGCCCTAGTGCTAGATTCCTCATTTTTGATGGTTTCAAGGCTACGAAAATATTTAGAGAAGGGTTATCTGGGAGGAAACACAATTTTGTGGAAATCATTTCGTCAATAATTAAGTAACTTGTTAGCAGGAACTTTGGAATTAAGTACTCTAGATCTCAAAAGTTTAGGTGTGCTACTACTAGGTAGTTTGTAACAGTTCAGAAGCTGACCGAAAAAATGTGTTTATACTGAAATGCAATTTTGATAAATTGACCAGAATCACGAATAATACATTTTTCTGAAGAAATAGCATTCTATAGAAAATTGAAGTCATGAATTGCAAACACCTTGTACATGTTTGCGTAAAAAGTTAGAGTACATGTGTACATAAAGGAATATGCAGGAAAAAACAAGTCGAGCAACAAAAAGCAAGCAAGCAAGCAAAGCAGAAGGCAGTAGGCAAGAGAAACAGAAAGCAAAATAAAAACACGAAACGAGCACACAACCTGCAGCTGTAGTTTTCCGGGTTTTCCGTTCGCATCCCATTCCTGTGGTCCTTGTACCTTGCGCTCGTCGCTTAGAAACATGCATAAATGCGGTGCGAGTCAGGACTATTTGCTCGGCAAACACATAAATATAAGCTTGATGTACCATCATAAAAATGTAAGGTCAAAAATGCATTTTTAGAAAGCCCAGGAAAAAATTTCGCCACATCCGACCAGGAACAAAAACGTCCCCCCAAAAAAGAGAGAAGTCGTTATTAAATAATAATAAAAACTTATTGGACATGATAGAGACAAGGTTTTTAATTCGCTTTCATAAGTTTGATGGCAAAACATGAATATGAATGGGATGCGCTCGAATGCGCCGCACGTCGCGTTTTTTTTCGGAACGTCGATTGAAACATTATCTTTTATTGAAATGCGGCCGCGTTTTTATTCGTTTCGGAGGCTAACCGCGAAATTGATTGCCGCCCCCACACACATCGACGAAAAAATGTTGCTGGTGGCAGGGAACGTCGACGTACCATTGCTAAAATTGACGCTTTTATGCATCCATCCGCATCGAATGTATTTTCTCACGTTTCCAATTCGCCGCAATTTTTCCCTCGCGTTTCCACTTCCGGTCTTCCCTATATGGCCGCTTCCACCCAAAATATGTAACGGGGGGATGCTCATCATCGCCTTGCCATACACAGCGCTGTCAAAATTTGCATTTTCCCCACACTGAAAGCACTTTTCCCTTGAGGTATGCTTGGAAAAGTGAAAAGATAAATATAAAAATTATCAAAACATAATTTTCCATCAAATTTTACTTTGAAACTTCTTAGAAACTCAAAATACCAAAAAAACATGAAACAGGTTGGCTGAAGAAGTTAAATCTACCCGGTATTATAAAAAAAAAAACATCCGAATAACAATTTCAAAAGTAGTACGCGAGAAAATATAGTTTCTATTTCATTATTAAAATTCAAGTAATTGTTATGAAAAATTTATGTTCAGAGCCCATATTATGAAAGTACAACTCTTTATCTTTCCAAATTTTCAAGAACGAACTTGATATCTCAATTAGTTTCGAAGTTATTCAATTTTGATTAAAACCATTTATACTTGTGCATTGTTAATTTTCTAAGGAATATTTTAAAAATTTGAAAATAAATATAGAAAAATAAAAATGTGACATTTCATTTGCTTTTTTAATCATGAAAATCGGCACAGTAGTTTTCGAGTTATGATCAAAAGAATGTCTTATGGAAATTTACATGGGGATTCAAACCGGATACATACCCTCGTAAAATTCATGATGGCGGCTCCCATTTGATTTACATTGGTGTTGTTAAGGTTAAATTGCACTTCCTTAGCAACGATTCGTCGATTTAGTTTACTCCTTACATTTTATTTAATATCTCGAGAACGGCTCAACCGATTTTCACCAAATTTGGCACATAGACTAACAGATAGGCGTAGATTCAGATTTTGCGAGCGGCAGATCCAAAACCGTTGGGGGCGGCTATTTACCGCAAGCAAAGTGAAAAAATACCTGAAACTAGTAGATCCGTTCGATTAATTTTGATGAAATTTTGAATATACAATGGTATCTTGACGAAGGTATCATAGCTGGGGCGGCAGACAGAAAAATGACCGGGGGCGGCAGATAAACACACTTGAATATCTCAATATACTTTCGTTAATATCTCAAAAACGGGCGGTCCGATTGCGTCCAAATTTTCAGCATTTGTTTATTATATAATTATCAGTATATATCCTGATTTTCAAGTTATTCTGATAATTTGTTTATAAATTATTAATTGTTATAGTTAAAATGGGGTATATAACAAACTTTGTGACAGATTTTCTCCGTATATTTTCTATTTAATGAAAACATAATTTTGCAAGAAATTTTCTTCAATATTTTCTTAATTGGCTACAGGGCGTATTGTATTTCCCTAGGGTATAAAAACTTTGGAAAATTGCATTTTAATAATAAGGATTAGAAATTTGCAATTTGAAATATAGCGACACATGGGAATCGAATCCATTTTAGTATCCTTCTTGGTTAGGGGTCCCCATCATGAGCTGCGTTCGTCACTATGCACAAATTTGTGGGATTTTTGGGGGGCGGCAACCACGGTCTATGGTATTCGCACGAATCAAAATTTGATTGACTCTAATCTAATGCATATTAAAATAAAACACTGCAAACGCGCAACACGCCGACGCATTATTATGCAAATGCAATCATCGTACGCGCTGAATGCGGGGGTGGCATCCTGCAGGGGGCGGCAGTTTGTTTGACCGCATTGAACGAACATGCGAAAGAGAGATAAATGCCTGGATGTGATTCTGTGAGCCGTTTTGTTTCTGTTGTCCACAATTCGTCGCAATTTTGCTCATTTCAACCATGGACTTTCAGTGTCCTGATTATGTCATCGTTTAATCCATAAATTCATTCGACTATGTAATTATGAAAATGTTGCCTTATCGATAAAAATATAACTTTTGATGAAATTCGTAACTTCGCAGAAAGTCGAATCATATTATTTCAGTGTTATCATCAATTTTCAATTTATTCCTTGATAAAGGCGACTTATCTGCCGGTATTATTGTTATAATAGGGACCAAATGGGCAGAAGCTTTTGCCACAAGCCATCCATATACGGGGATTCAGCTCGGATGTAAATATGTGGAACGCGGTGTGGTTTTGTAGGGCAAGCCATTAGCTTCTATCAAGCCCAACGAGAGAAGCTCCCAGCCAGCCAGCTGGCAAATGCCGCAAGCAATGCATCTGTATCTGGGCTAGAAAATATCTTTGTCTGTATTTTCATCTGCTTGCGATTGTGCGGTGGCCAGTCAGGCGGGAAATTGCATTTTCATAAGCAATAATGCGACTAGTGGAAGTCGACCATGCACAACGACGCAACGATACTGAAGCCGATACAAAGTGTGCGCTAGTGGGGGCGGCTGTGTGAGGCAACTACCCAGCCACCCAGCCACACACCTCCCAACTACATGGACCGGCCACCACTCTGGCTCGAGATCTGCTCGTGTATGCGGGAGTTTCGGCTTCAGCAAGTCGATTCGAAATGAAAGTATGAAACCATTTATGAAATGTATGGAGAAACGTGCCGCGATTATTAATTGCCTTCTCTTCATGTTTATTGTCCGTAAAATACGAATTTATGTCTCCTTCTTTTTCCCATACATCTTCAGCAACTGGTACGCGATGCCAGTTTCTGGCTACATTAACTTTTAATTAACATAAGAGAAGTTATTTGCATATTTCATCTCTGGGACAAGCAATAGACTAGTTCGTAATTACATCATATTATTTGATGATGTAAACCACTTTGATATGTTACGAGACCATAAAGTGCATTAGTGGATGTGTGTACGGAATGAGTCGTGTGTAAGGCGGTAAACTTATTGTTGGCAATTAATGTTTAAAAGCAATCGGAAATGTTGATTACTAGATCAGTGCCTGCTGGCGTCGGTGGCGGCGGCGGCGGCGACGCTCTCGCCTATAATTACATGACTTGCGAGTGCTTCCCGCACAGTTTCTCATTTCTAATAGTTCTAATAGCGTCTGGACCCTTTTCCTTCAGAGAACCCCCAGATGCATTTAGTTCACGTGTCGCCTGCATCAATCGATTTCATTCGTTTCATGGATGAGAATAACACGAGCAAATTTAGTCACAAAATTTTCCAATTTTTCTTTGAGCAAGTTAATTTACTAATTTATAGTTGGAAAGGAAATCAAAAATGATAATATCTCAATAATTTTCTAAAGATTGAAATTTGTCCTTTTTTTATTGGTAGAAACTCATTTGACCGGCGCCTCCACCAAAATTTTCATATAAAAAATTAAGAGAATCTGAAAATCTGGATAAGAAAATTAATAATGAACATAAATTCCTGTGCTAAATGATGCTATTTGTAGTTTAACAATTGCTGAATTGGTAATAATTGAAATCTGTGCAAATTTGCTATTAGTAAAAACTCCTTTGACCGGCGCCTCCACCAAAATTTTCATATCAACAAATAAGATAATATGAAAATCTTGATAAGAAATTTGACAATGAACATAAATTCTTCTTCATAGTGTTAAAGATAGGCTATTTCTAGTTGTAATAATAATTGAAATCTGTGCAAATTTACTATTGGTGAAAACTCATTTGCCAAAATTTTCATAACGATTAAGCGTACCTGAAATTTTTAAATAAGAAATTTAACTCAAATGTTGAATACACACAATTTCGTGGTTTCAGTACTACGATTTCTTTTAATTTGCTAGGTAAACTTCCATTTGACCGGCGCCTCCACCAAATTTTTATAGAGAAAACTAATATCTGGAAATCTTGATAAGAAATTTGATAATGAACATATATTTCTTTTCTAAATGTTAAAAAATACGATATTTAGAGTTTCAATAATTGCTGAATTAGTAACAATTAAAATCTATCTATTTTCTGACGGTAAAAACTCATTTGTCCGGCGCCTCCACCAAATTTTTCATAGCCAAAATTAAAAGAATCGGAAAATCTTAATAAGAAATTTGATAAGTTGCATAAACTACTCTTCAGAATGTTAAACATAATTAGTAACAATTTGAATCTGTGCAAATTTGCTATTGGTAAAAGCCCATTTGACCGGCACCTCCACCAAATTTTCGATAGCGAAAACCAAACGTGTATGAAAACCTTCAGAGCTCATTTTCCGAAATAATCCCTCACGTGAGTCATTCCATGTGCAAATATATTTGCAAATTCGTCCAGCATCATCATCCTCAGCGGATCCTGCCGACGTCGCCTTTTCACATATGAAAAGTTCGTTCGGCGTTCGCTGCTCATTTCGCATCGTATGCATCGTTTAATTCCGGGTGGCAGTGATTGCTCGGCATCGTGCGGTCGTAGTTAGAAGTTTGATTGGCTTTGGGGCCCTGGAACGAAGCGCACCCGGATTCCATCGCTCGCACTGCTGTTTTTCCCATTGCGGCGCTGTCCGCGTTATGGCTGCGCTTTCCTGCTTACTTTCCGCTCCCGTTTCTGGCGCTCCTTTCATTCCATCCTGTCCGTCTATCGTGCGCTTGCAGCTCGTTTTTCATCCGTCGTGCAAATAAATACACGCCGACCGTATCCGTGATGTGTACGCTGTAGTTTCTAATTTTATTCGTCGCAGCGAATTTAAATTTCATTAAACTTTCATAAACACATTTAATTCAAGCCCGTATTCATATCAATTATAATCTCGTAATTAAACTTGCGACCAAACAATAATCCTGCTTTCGCATAGAACAAACAGGTTGGATGTTAATAAGCTCGGAAATTAATCGAAACTTCAAATTATCAAACTCAAATGCATTGAAACAAGAGAATTTTATTAGACTCGTTTTCATAATTTTTTACAAATGTTTGATGTCGTTTACTATTAAATTCGAATGAATAATAATGATAAACGATGAGACATGGAAATAAAACTGGAAAAGTTTTCTAGGGAAAAGTTCATCGTTCATGTTTCTTGTACCATTGTAATCCACTTGGTTCCTTCATGTTTCGTTCATGGTTTGAGGGGAGCTTCCATACTCCCACGTATACTTCGCAACTTCGTTCGATTAATTCGTTTGCAAAATCGTTTTGCTACCATCGAGTTGTACGCATCGTCTCTACCGCCCCCCGTTTCACCCCCTTTCCTCATTTCTTCACCCAACCCTGCATCCTGCGACTTGTTCCTTGTTCCCATCGAAGATCCTGTTTGTATTTAGACTCGTTTCTTCGTTGTCGTCGTGCCCGACTTTACGAGCGGCTCTAAAAGCGGGGGTGGGCTACACACAAAGGACAATGTCGTGCGTGGCGGCAATATTTCTCAATTTAAAATTTTCCGCGCATTCCGCACGTCGTCGCGACCCTTATAATCTTATTTTCCGGCGTGATGTACGAGCGTAAAGTTTTTCCGAACGCCGCCCCCGCCCTCGCGCTTCGGTATTGTATCAGTGGCTTCGGGAAGGGGTGCGAGCCCTTAAACGCGCTTATATTGGACGAAGAATCTCGTCTCTCGGTTAACTTCCAGTTTGCTGCCGCCGGGGGTGGCGGTGCTTTACGACGCGAGAGGCGGCACGTTTAAATCGCTGCGCCAAGCCATCAGGCACGCGTTTAAGACCGACGACGATCGGTGATACACACGAATTGTCTACGGGCTTAATGCTGCAAACTATAAATATTCAAGTGGATAAACAAGGCTCATACTGCAGGCCGGCCCCCGATTTCGACCGCCTCCTTCTTGTCAGAAATAGCTCTTTTGTTTACTCTTCTGCGAGTAAAAGACCCAAAAATCTCGGCGTTTTGTTGTTTGTTTGCTCAATTGAAATTTTGTTTAAAAAGGGTGGCTGATCTAGTACCACTTAAAATGTGATTTACTTTCTCTCTGGTTTTAATAATGTTTGTACTCAAACTTATTTTTCGATTTAAATTTTGTGAATTGCTCGTATAGTGCGTCGAAATTGTTCCTATTATGAAATTAAATCTATTTGAGCCATTACCAAATTTAGCATTTTTTGTGCAATTATTAATAATTTGCTGTAAAAATATCAATAACTTAAAATTTTTAAGTTATTAATCGGTTTGAATCAATTTGACCGGCGCCTCCGCCAAAATTTTACCGCATGATAATATTGTATTCCTGGAAGAAATTACAGTTTCTATATATGATCACAATCAAAAATGTTACTCTTAATCATAAACAACTTATTATTTCATCCATTTGTTAAATATTCAGCTTAGAAATTGCAAATTCACAACCGGAAACTTTTACCTTAAAGTTTGCAACCATAATTCAATAGCGTTATTTTGAAGTCATTCGATTTCCTTGGGATATTTTAAGTATTTCTGACAAAACTAATTATTTTTTTACACTTTTACATCCACCACCTTTTAGTCCTTTCACTCCAAAAATATATTAAATATGAGAAATTTACTCCCAAAGAAAATCCCTCTTATATAACAACCTTCTTTTTGCACATGCTCGTAAACCTGGATTATCTTTGGCCCAATGTGTTACCGGGAGTGTGTTGAATGAAAATTGCCTAGCCGAGTGGTTTTTTTTCCTCCTCAGCCGGTAATTATCGCTCTCTTGTGAGTTAATTTCTTCACTCTTTTTATCCGCGCGTTTTTATGCACAGCGCTCCATTTGCACCTTCATCGCCATTTCGGCTGCCGGCACACATTTCATCCCTGGTCGACGTTTCCAGACATCCAACAACGTGAGCGTGGCGTTTCTTTTATCTTTTATTTGCGAGCGAATTTGCGGGACGCGTGCGCGCTCCTTCTCCTTACGTTAGCGTTTCCATTTGGATTTGGCAAGTTTTCACTTCATTCCGACCTCACGCCAAGGCCTCCTCTTTCTCCTCCTTCGACGAGTCCTCGAACGAACAGCATGTTATATACAGTCGGTGATGAGTTAACACTTTTCGTTTTTCCTCGACGCGGCGCGTTTTTTCCTTAGCCACCGCTGCTCCCGTTGTGGGGCCCATCGGGTTCTGGCAACCGCCCCAGCAACCAACCCAGGACTCGCTTGGCCGACGTCCTGCTAGTGGCATTTTCAATCTTTATTCTTCATTTCAATTCCTATTTGTTCGCTTTTGCGTTGGCCGCACACCATCGATGAGAACGAAGAGGAAATATCTTCAATGAACCGCCGAGGAAGAAGGAAAACCAAGGCGTTTGTTCTTCGGGGGCGGCCATTCATATACTTTTCTGGTTTATTTCATTTTCCTTCTCAATGTGCAAACGGCGTGAATTAAATCAAATTCTGCTGTGTAAGTCGCTTATATAAATCATTTTTCTTACGCGTTGGAAGGCTTTTGTGCATTGATGAGTTATTTCATCTGCATTTCCGCACACACTTTTATCCAGCTGCATAATGAATGAAACTTGATTAATCTCACGTTTGCAAATCGCATTCGCAATGTGCAAATGAAAATTAAACATTATCAACATTGAAATTAATGCATGCATCAAAATTTCGCGCAAATGATAGCAAATATGCGAATAAACATCGGGAAGTACGAATAATTCGAATTAGAATACGGAAATAACGTGGCTATCAATTTGTCCGATCGTTTTGTGCGGTTCGTGCTCGTTTGTTAGTTCGTTCCAATCGCATGAATATTGAATAATTAACGTCGAGTGCAATTGCCTAGTCGATGGAACGTTTGCAACTAGCTACCAAACATCCGATGTAATTAACCGTGGCCGCCTCCTTCATTCGTTTGTAAAATATGCATGATTAAAATATCCAATGGGGCTTTCACTCAATCATCACTAGTTTCTTTATTATTCAGATACTAATTACCATGCCCAATCGAAACTAGCTTATGCCAAATGTGAAAACCTAATTAATTCACGTGTACACTTGTAGCAGATCCTAACAATTAATTAGTGGGCCATTGTTCAGGTATGGTTTATGTCTCTGCAAGAGGAGTAATTGCGTTCGTCCAAATTTCTGAATGCCCTGCGGATTTTCCTCTTTGATGCCTCGAATCCTTCTCCCCCAAATGCTTTTTGGTGCAGTTCTTTGATTCGTGACGCGTTCTTTATATCATAATGGCTATCATGTTTCATCATCATCATCATCATTAATTGTGGCCCGTAATCAACATTAGAGGGATCATTGCACTTGATGCGCACGGCCAACTGAAAGGGTGGCATGTCGAATCCATTCGTTTCAATAACTCGTTTGTAACCGTCTCTTTGTTATGTGATACAATATGATAGGAAATATATCAATGTGG
>JARJDZ010001845.1:0-57372 GCA_030264555.1 Aleochara sp. GC000083
AATTCACAACTTGTTTTAAGTAATCACCGCAATTTGCGAAATTGTTGCAAAATGTTGGACAACATTTGTGTTCCGTATGGTTAAGCGCAAAATTTACTAGTTTTCGAATAGAAAAAAAGGAGTAGTTTATCGCGTTTTGCACATGCGGAATATGATTTCGTAATTGCACATTTGTTAAATCAACTCCACGTTTTTAGTTGGGCAATATTTTGAATCAAAATGATTATTTCAAGATATTTGGCTAGTTAATATGAATCGCAAGTGAATTTTGATTATAATAATTATTTATAGAGTCACGATAAAATAAGTTATAAATGAAAAAATGATGATAAACTCTAAATTTACTAACAAATAAATAGCGTATGATTTTATGATGTTATTTAGAATGTTTAGAATGTTTTTTTTTAAGTAGGTGCATCAAATATTTTTTTTAGTTTAGTCTTGAATACCAAATGTATCACCAAAAATCTACAATATCTAAACGTTATCCTTTCTTTAACATTGCAGATACATATTATCCAATTTTTATAATGAAATGAAACGTCAGTGCCAAATTTATTCATAATTCTTTTTAAAATAAATAGTAAAATTTTGAAAATTTGGAAAGTGAAAGAAATTGATAATAAAATATCTTCTTCCATTTGATGCCAAATCCTTTTTGAAGAAGATGTGATCATCCAATGAAACTATTCTTATTTCATATTGTAATATATTAAAATCTAATTATAACATTAATATTACTGATTCTGGTAAAAAGCATTTTGAACATCTTTAATTTTGAAATTGAAATAAATAGCAATTTGCTTCTCTATCAAAATTTTAGTTTTAATTTCTCGAATTTCTTTTTCTTTACTTTTTAATTATTCGAAACGTGAATGGGCATTATTTTTTTAGTTTATAGATCATGAGATTTTTTAACTATTTTGAAATCTTAACAAATCTCATAAACTGATGAATTATGATTTGGGATCATTAAAAAAAAAACAAATAATGTTCGATTAATGTCAAAAAAATTAATAAATAAATAAATTATGGAACTTACCCAATCTCGATAAAGTTGTATCATATTTCGTACAACCAGTACCCGGAACCTGTAGAATTCTGAAGGTTTTTGTATCAGGACCATTGTCCTCTCTGTGTTGTTTAATAAATGCGATCGAGAGGGTTGTGTCAACACTGGAAGTTAACAATTAAAAATGTAAAAATTAAAAATGAATGCCAGTCATCATTTTGCATATATTTGCATCGAACCAAAAAGAAATTTTGCATTTATATTGAGATCCGACCCAGGAAATTTTATACACATTGAATGTGAAAACAAAAGAAGAAAGAGTATTTATTGGTTTGCAATCTGGTTTTACTGGCTGNTATTTGCATAGAACCAAAAAGAAATTTTGCATTTATATTGAGATCCGACCCAGGAAATTTTATACACATTGAATGTGAAAACAAAAGAAGAAAGAGTATTTATTGGTTTGCAATCTGGTAAAACTGGCTGACGATAAATTCTTCACTGGTTTGTTCCGGAATGTTTCTTACTGGCTTTCCTTGAGATTTTTTAGTTTAGTTTTTGGTGCATCATGTATGAAATTATTTTTAATTGTATTTCATACTTGATTCATTACCAGTCATGCAGCAATGTTTAAAGATAATTTTTTAATAAAAAATGAACATTTATTTCATTGTAAAACTCGTTTTAAAAGTTCAATTTCTTTAGGTTTATGAATACCAAGAAAAGTTGCAGTTTTTAAAGTTTAAGAAGTTCAAAAAAAAATTGTTGATACTTACTTTTGTTTGGTTGTAATTTGACTCGCCAATTACTTTCTCGTGTGACTTTTGCCAAGGATTCGTTGAAATCTCCATATTCTCGGTTGGCGACTTCCAGTACTAAATTGAATTGTTATTGTCAATTAAAAATGTTCACATACTCAGTACATTATACAATCGTATTAAACAAACAATATCGCATTTTCGCGAATATTCATGCTAATTGAAGATAATTTTTTCATTCATTCAGTAATTATCCCCAAGACATTATGATTATTTTGAGGACATTTACTGGTTGTTCAATGTCGTTAATAATTAAATTACATATGAGACCTTCCACAATGTCATAGAGACTTTTTCATGTTATAAAAAATAAAAATAAATGTCTATCAAAATCTAGGCAAGAATATGGGTATAAAAATTTGAAAGATTATCGATTCAATGAAATTGATTCGAAATATCCTGAAGATAATGTAAATCGAGGGCAAATAAAGAGCACAATTTTCTTAAGAGAAGATTAAAGAATAATTGCAATTTTGACAATCTAAACTCATTAGTATTTTTGAATATACATATAAGCAAAATTGAAGTACTAACATTTTAGATTACGTCTAATTACCAAAATTTAATAACACAAGAAAAAACTAGGCTGGTTAAATATTTTTACCATTTTCAGGGTTAGTAGTTAATATTTATGTTTTAAAGATAATTATTTTACTAATTTGGAGGAGTTCAATGTCATTTATAATTTAATTATATAATATATATGAGACCTTCCTTAAATCAAAATAATCATGTAGGAAAAGTTAATCATGAATACGAGAGTAAAATACGAAATTATTCTGTAGGCAAGAAATATGTTCAATTTTGATTATGAAAGTAAATAGCAATTCAAAATGTATAAATAAAATATAATTTGGACCAATAGTTTCCCGTTAGCAACCAAAATTTAAAAGTACGAAAACATCAGAATGGTTAAATAGTAAATAACCAAAGAGATCATTAATTGTTTGATCTGAAATAAACAGCTGAAGCTATTTTTTTCATCTTACAATTAGTAATATTTACTGGTTGTTTAATGTCATTAATGACCAAATTAAATATGAGATTTTCAATTTTAAAAACGTTTGTCCTTGTTACATGAAATCCAAAATTAAGCATAGATATTCGACTAAAAACTTAAGTGCAGTTTAAGAAGAACTGACAAAAAACATCTTCAATTTTGATTAAATGGTTAATGATAAGTTCTAAATTTATTAAGAAATCTGAATATAAATCTACTATAGAACTGTATGAATATAGAATGTTTTCAGTAATCTGAAAGCGTTATAAAAAATTATAAAGTTGATAGATTATTTTCTGACTTTTTTCATTTTAAGATTAATAATAATTGCCAAAGAAAAAAGACATTATTTTAACAAGTAAACAATATCGTATTTTTCAATACGTATTCATATTAATTGAATATAGTTTTGACATTATAGTAATTAGATCCAATTTGATAATAATTACCGGTTGCTCAATGTAAGTAATAATGCTATAGAAACCCTTTTCTAATTGTTAGGATCAAAATAATAGTCTAGGAAGCATGAATTCGAAAATGAAAATGTCAACTATGAATGATTCGAGAAAATGTGGAAGTTGAACTTGGTTCAAAATATCGTGAAGACTGCAGTAAATAAAGAACACATAAATTGCACTTAAAAGACATATTGTTCGTATTCGACGAAGAAAGAAGAGCTCAATTTTGATTATGGTAGTATGATAATTAGAACTTTTAAATTTGAAAAGCCAAATTGAACCAACATTAACTTAATGTCCAATTTTGATTTATGAAAGAAATTAGCAATAAGAAAGTAATAAGCAGTTGCAAATTTATATGCAAAATTGTAATTGTAGGTACATTCTACTTTTACTTTTAACTGCCTAAATTTGAAATTACAGCAAAGAAATTAGATTGGTAAAATATTCTTCCATTTTAAGGGTTATTTATTTTAGCAAATTAGAGGTATTCAGTGTCATTATGAAACTTGGTCAGTTTTACAAAATAATAATTATATAGGAAAAGATAATCATGGTTGCGGAAATAAAAATTTCGAAAATTGTTGATTCAAGATAAAGATGAAGGTGAACCTGATAGAAAATATCTTGAAGAGAATTGGGAGTAAATAAACTACTTAAAAATTATTATAGAAAGAAGAACAATAGAGAAGAACATTCAACTTTGATTATGAAAGACGTTAACAATTCAAAATATGTAAGCAAAATTGAATTTGTACCAACCTTTATATTTATAACTACCAAATTTTAAAATCAACAAAAAATTAGACTGATTAAATATATTTTGACTTCTTCTATTTTAAGGGCAAATAGTGAATATTCATGCTTTTCTATGTTATTAATTTGAGAATGTTCAATGTCATTTTGGGACCTTCCTCAGTGTCACCGACTTTTTACGGTTCTTTCATATGAAAATAATGACGTACTTAAAGTTAACCATGAATACGGAAGTAAAAATTTCAGCGATGATTAATTCGAGATCAAGGAAGGTGAACTTGATCCGAAATCTTGAGAAGACAATCTTGAAATGCAGGCAAAAGTGAAGTGCACTTACGATGGTCGGCAGGATTGTGGTATTGCGGGCAGTCGAGACCAACGGACGCAAGAAATGGAATCGTGTTCATGGCCGTGCCCTGATACAGACATTGGCCTTCAGCAAGGACGTACACATGATCGAACAGCTCGAATATCGACGCACTCGGCTGGTGTATCGTGCAAATGATTGTCCGGCCATCGCGTGCCAAATGCTTCAGCACGGAAACGCACTGGAACGATGACAAACTGTCCAGGCCGCTGCAACAAAAAACCCAAATCCAAATTACCACCAAACCATAGATTAGAACCTGAGATCATTTACGTTGTCGGTTCATCCAGAAACATTATCGGAGGATTATCGATCAATTCCAGGGCGATGGACAACCTCTTACGTTGTCCTCCCGATAAGCGATTGCACCTCGTGTGGATCGAATCAGCTAATCCCAAGATATCCAAGATGTTCGAGATCTACAGTATCATCAATTTTATTACAATCGTCTTTGAATCATCAAAATCAATCCCTTACCAGCCAATCACGTGATTTTTCCGGCAAAGATCGACCAAGCTTCAAGCGTGCTGCGAAGAGCATCGTCTCCCAAACGCTGAACAACGGGCAGAGTCGATCGTCCTGCAGGATGTAGCAGGAGTCCTTCTTGTATTGCACCTTCCCGGTGGCCTTCTCCTCCTGCCCCGAACAGCGTATCATGCCCGATGTGCCCGTTTTCCTGCAGCATGAAAACATGTTTATTTCTGCAGCTGCCCATCGTACGCGCAATTAAGTGATATTAGCGCGCGATTGACGTCATTGAAGAAAATCAGCAATGCACCTTTAATTGCCGCCCGAGCGAGCCATCAAATTGTTTTATTGATTCACAATTAATGTGCAGCATGATGCGTTTTTATGGCGAAAAATATTGCAAGTGTAACCATTCGTATGACGTGCGTTGTGTTTATAAACAATCCCAGCAATTAATGCCAGCCGAAAATAATTACAACATGTGCATCGATTATATATATTTATGGATTCTAAATTTAGCTTCTGTGATCTATAATTACACCGAAATTAATCACTTTCACATGTCTGCTCTTTCAGTTTGATAATTTTTTGCACTATGACAGAATTTTACTATGTGTTATTATTATATTCAAACATCAGAAACGTTTGCAAGAAAATGTAGGTCGAGCTGATTAGAAGCCAGGGAGTCTATCATTGACTGTAATTAGTTGGATAAAACAATGGATTCTAATTACAGTGGGAACCAATATTTTCCTGCATGAAATTGTATTTTTTCTTATTCTTTAAATTGGACGTTTGTATTCAATTAGGATGATAAAAAATTATGGTCACAATTTTGATTTTGTGAAATTTTTAACCATTATTTATTTATTTATAATGTAGGTTTTTTAATAATTTTACAAATTATGTAGGTATTTACAATGTTCCATATTTATGATATTTTTCTATTGTTCAAAATTTATTTGTTTCTACCATAAATCTGTTATATTTATAATTCGAATATGAAGTTTTAATAAATTTTTATTTTGCCATTTATGATATCATGTATAATCATATTGATAATTAAATTGAAGTTTTGCATAAGATAAATTATTTAATTATATTAGTATATTAAGAAGTACTTATCTTATCGAGATTATTTAATTTGACAGATCAGTTTTCATAGTAACTGTGAATTTTGTTTATGTGTATTTTTGTTTATGAATTGAAATATTGGTTTTGTATTGATTTCTACTTGGCCGTTCAAAGGTTTTTCATTTCTTAATTTAGCATCTTCAATTTCTTTATATTCTAATATTATAATTTTTAAACTTTTATTTCCTTGATGTAATAATTTAATGTTGTCTGTGTCAATTTGGTGTTTGTGTATTATTGTGTGTCTACCCATGTTTGTTTTTGATGTTTCGTGTTCTTTGATTCTGTATTTTAATTTTCTGCCTGTTTGTCCAATGTACGTATTTTCCATCACAATTTTTACAGTTAATTTTGTATACTCCTGATTTTTCTAAAATTTTATCCTTTTCTTTACTATTATTTAAAATTTGGTTGATTGTGTTTTTGTTTATGTTAGTAAGTGATAAGATAAGTACTTTTTAATATTCTAATATTGATAATTGTTTTAAAGTAACAGGATTCCTTATCAACATGAATACCATATTTGGCTCATTGTCAAAAAAAGTTTAACGTTAATTTTAACCGTTTTAAATTTGGAAAATTTCGATTTACTGAAATTAATAGATAGAAATTGATAGAAAATACCAAATGAGTAATTTTACCTTGTTATCCTTGCACGTAATCATTAAAGTTGGAATTGTACGCAGTCATAAAAACGAAGCTATAATTTCTAAATAATTACAGATTTACTAATTAAACTCACTTAATTCGCCTCGACCTTGCATATAATTTTGTTGCGCTTGTTTCTGATTCTGGTTTGCAATAATTGCATATAAAGCAACTTTTGCACCCGTATTTTTTCTCGTGCCATCGTAAGTACTTTTACCTACTAATTATTCGATAATTACTGGCATTTTCAAATACGGGATTGCTCTGCATCATATTTCATTCAGGTTTATACATTGTGCCAAATTAGTCATTGTGAGTAATTTGTTGCTTGGGACAAATGAAAATTTATCTTAATGGATGNATTCGATAATTACAGGCATTTTCAAATACGGGATTGCTCTGCATCATATTTCATTCAGGTTTATACATTGTGCCAAATTAGTCATTGTGAGTAATTTGTTGCTTGGGACAAATGAAAATGTATCTTAATGGATGTAATTATTATTACTTATTAAACCGATAAAAAATATATGCAAGGAACGAAATTTGGCCTGGAATACCAATTTTTGTCAATGTAATTGTCCACTGCTCATGTCAAATTTTAACACAAAGTCATCAACTTTCAAAAAGTGTCTTATTTCTATTTAATAAAAAATTACTAAATAAACAATGTGTTTCTAGTTTATATTCGTAAAAGGTACCATATTTGCTTTGTTAGAAGCATTTCAATCTAAATCATTGATTACCAAATATTAATGTTTTGTTTAAAATATCATATTAAGAATAAGAGATGATTCCTCAGAATTGAATGAATAATATCATATTATTTGTAAAACTTGCCATTTTAACAATTAATATTGGAGTTTTTGAAGATGATTTACTTTATTACAAAAATGTTTCCAATTAATTCTGGTTAGATAATTGTTAACTCATCTTTAGTGATGCAATGTTCTCACTGTTTTCTCGAAGGTTTAATGTTTTATCCAGTCCTATCAATTTTTTCGATATGCATAATATCGTTAAACAATTACTATACGAAAGTGTCATATTATTGTGCAACTTATGATAGATCGATTTAATTATTAATAAGCTATTATTACACCGTTAATTACGCTTTGTTTTTTACTCTTTGCAACAACGTTATCGCACGTGGCTTAAAAAGCAATATTTGCGTGAAATGGCTGATTATTCAATCGGAAAAATAGACAAATACATTTGTTACAATGCGCAGCATGCATTTATAATGCAACAGTTCATTTGCATATTTATATGCACGTATCAATTATGTCTATTCCATCACGCACTGAGGAATTTAATTAATCGCTAATTAGGAATCGTTCGTTGTTATACGTAATGAACATTCTAGAGAGATATTTACAATTATGTAGTAAAATGTCAATTAATTAAAGTATTTATTATTATTGATCCCATAAAAGATGATGCCACAGTAGAACTTAAAAAATAACGATTTTAAAAGATAAGTTTCTTGGGATATTTTTCCTTTTAATTGAGATTTCTGGAATGGTATTCAACCGAATTTTCGGATATCTTCATGAAAACTTCTTGGTAAAAATATACTTAATTTTTTGAAAATCTTAGACACCTAACAGCGAAAATAAGAAATAAAATATTTCGAGACAATTATTTGTCGCAATATTTGGAACTAAATGTTATACAATATAAATATTACAAGAAAATGTTAAATCCTTCAAAAATAACAAATAATAAAATTATATCAATAGAGAATAAGTTTCATTCTGTTATGTATATTTCTGTGACTATATATGCAAATAATTAGATTGTTTATGCACCTGAGCAATTAGTAAAATAAAATTCTCTGTCATAATATTTTAGAATTTTTAGTTTTTATATCATTTATAGGTGCTATTCGTTATGAATTCAATTAAATCTCATTGATACATCATGCATATAATTGTTATTCGTTGTATTTTATTCGCTAGAATTTTTTATGTCGATACAGAGATAAAATTTGCAGTTTTTTAATTCTACCTAATTTTAATAATAGCGAGATCACTTTTCAACATTGATTTCTTGAGTATTTTTAACTATTAACTAAATTTCATTAAATATTTAACGTTATCCTCAATTCTTCTCAAAATAGTCCAAATATTAAAATTCTAATGCCAAATCTTAATAAAGACATGTTTCATAAAATTATAGGCGCATTAGTTAAAACAACTACATAAAAGAAATATATTTGTCTGTCATTGGAGGCAGCAATATTTCCGCATTAAATACTCGCAAGAACATCAAGCTAATTAACTCCTTAACGTACTTCCTATTTATAATTAGAATATTCGCGATAGCACGAATACAACTTTAGAGTAAATATAAACATCCGAAATGAAATACTTACTGAAACCCTGAGAGTATGTTGAGCAAAGATGACTTTCCGGCACCTGAGGGTCCCATAATTGCAGTCAATTCACCAGATTTGAACATGCCAGAAATTCCATTTAATATGTGTTTTTTGCCTGCAACCAAATATGCCAAAATTAGCATAGACATCTCCAAGGACTGAATTCCAGTTGTTTGTTATTGATGCAATAATATTATTGACAGATTGGAACTACTAAAATATGGTTTGGTTAACTCATGATTTTTATTAATTAACATTTTGAGAAAACAAGTTTTTTATACATCTTGACATCACAATAACATAACATGAATGCATGGATGTGTGATTATATTCTACAATCAATGCAAAATCAATACGGAATTTAAGAAACATTTGTTGTTATCATTG
Organism: Aleochara sp. GC000083; assembly: GCA_030264555.1. NCBI lineage: Eukaryota > Metazoa > Arthropoda > Insecta > Coleoptera > Staphylinidae > Aleochara > Aleochara sp. GC000083. The sequence continues at coordinate 9,429 of JARJDZ010001845.1, forward strand.
AACAAAAACCCGTAAACAAGTTTAAAGTACATCTAAAATTCAGGCTGCTTGAGATTGTATTGAAATAGACGTAAATTATACAAATGATAAATTATTTCTGGGAAAAATATGCTAGTGAAATTTGAAAGAAAATTGTAACACAAATTGGTATAGAATCCAATTTTAATGTCGTAATTTCACTAATGTTATTTAATTATTCATTGAAAAACTAGTCTAAGATTTGTTTCATACAAAACTAAAACCAGGAAGTGCAAATTCAAGTCCAAATCAAACAGCAACAAATCTTATTTGTGCATAATAAATTGGGAGGAACATATCTAAGATTTGCGTGCATATCAAATGTTTTGTCTTCAATTAAATGCACGCACGTGCATTACCATTACATAACACTCAATATCAAAAAATAACACAATAAATCGACGTACTTATGAAATTCTGTACTTCAAACATTCAAGATTGGGGAATATGTAGAATTCGTGCGAAATTATTTGCAAGGTCTTCAATTCGTAATTATCGTACAAATATTTGAACGTTGCACATGTTGCCATTTTTACAAAGTTTATTAAAAATTATAAAATGTAGTCGTAGTAACACTTGTAATTAACACTTCTATAAGAAAAAGATTCGAGTCTCTGTGAATGGTAATAAACTGCTAGAATTAGTTGTTTTTGAGTTGTTTTCATAGTTTCACAAAGTGTAAGAAATGTTTACATTTACGTTTTTGTACTTTTACGTTTTAACACCAAGTTTATGTAATGACTATTATTAATATGCATCATTCTAAACTTAATTTGCATACAATTGTGTATGTGGAAGAATAAATGAATGCTCAATAAAACAGATATTCTGATTACAAGATTTGGAAAATTTCTGGAGAAATTAAAATATATAATATGCAAAAAAACAGGATGAAAATTCAGAAATTAATCCTTAGATTTATAATATCAATCGAGCAAATGTTAAATTTGGAAAATACATTATGCAAAATTTTTAAAATTAAGCATCTTAAAATCCTTTAATATTCTTGATATGTGAAAATCAACTCACAAAGTATAAGTATATTTTGATTCACATCAAATATACGTAGAAACATATGAACACAGCATAAGAAACTTTGTTGAATCAAATATTTAAAAATAGTCCTAGATAAAAAAGAGGCTAGACATCACCCCAAATTGCTTATCAATCAAAAAATTTTGGTAATATAAATTCAGTTTATATTATAACGTGTATAATAAAATTGATTTTCTATTGTTATCCTTTAAATTTACTTTATCTACAAAAAAGACAATTTGAAAAATCTTCCAAAGGATTGAGAAATGAATTCCAAGCTCCAAGTTTTCACGTGCTGAGCTTTTCCGTAAAATTAACTTTATACAGCAATTTTCTAATTTGTGGTTGAATAAAAACGACTTCTTTTAATTTTGCACTAAACTGAGGAAATGTTTATTTACAGTTTTATATGTAGAGAAGATAAAAGCACATTTTGATACCTACAATAGGCTTAAATCAAACATTTTTAAATCCCGAATAAAATTCATTTGAAAAAAAATAAAGTAAAAAACATACAGAATGTAAAATTCTAAGAATATGAATCGACAAGAAAGAAAATAATGCAGCTTATTGTTTTATAGCTTTATGAATTTATTCAATGGTAACTTCATTTTTAACTCATTGTCAGTATTAAACTGTATGAATTAAGAAATCAGCAATTAAATCTAGTATAAAAAATGCAAAATAAATAGTTACAAGGTGGTAAAAAATGATATTAACTCTCTTTAATGAAATGACTTGGTGCAAATAAGTGAAAAGCAAATAAAATGACAAAATGTGATAGGCATATTGACACTGCATGTGACGACTTCACGAGAAAATAATAATTGTGAATAATGTGAATGTCTCATAATGAAACATTATTTAAAACTGTACTCACGCAGGTAAATTATGCGTGCGACGAGCCTAAATAGGCCAAGGAAATAATTAATTACCGCTCTTATGTAAAGTTAATGTGATCAAGTCGATTATTATACAATTAAAATATATTCATTAACGTGCCTCTGATTCTTGTCTTATATTTCAACTAAACACTCTTTTCACTTTCTAGTTTCCACTTCCTTTCAATTTTACCAATCATTCATATTTTCATTTGTTTGATAATATTTTCAAAATTCATATTCCATGTTCTAATTACACAGGAACAATACCTCTAATGTATATTTATTTGCATGTGCCCATTTGTCAAAATGGTTAAAAAATCTTCCAGCTTGCATATAATGATGGAAAAATTGGCAAATTTTTCATTCAAATGAACTATTCCCTTGTATTACTTTTATATTGTCGTTTTAATGTTTGTTTAGTTAGGAACTAATAAACTAAAAGGTAAGAAAAGTGAACTAACAATATGCAAATATTATACACAAAGCACATAATTAAAACAACATTTCATTCAGTTGATTTGCGTCATTGTAGCACAATTGCATCAAGTCTAGAATAAAATTGATTGTTGTTTGTCACCATCAATTTAAATTTAGATGACATATGTGTAATATATTAGATGTGCATTTCATTCATTACAAGTCTCCAGTCAAGAATTTCAATAATTATTTATTACTTACATTCTAGTTGTAATTTATAGTGCAAAATAGGTATCTATAAATACTGTTAAATATAACCCTAATTATTTTTCGTGATTCCAGAAAATTCCACATTCCAAGTAAAAATATTTAATAGTTATTTCTATTTTTTTTATCTTTACCTAACAATGATGAAATTAATTAATTAATACCAAGAGAAAAATTACGATTGTGAGTTTTCGGAATTAAGAAATTAATAATTCAGCAACAAAGATTTTTAATAAGAGAAATTTCAAGGAAATATGAATGTTTATCTCTTGAGTAAATGTTCCAGAGAATTCATCAACTAAGAACAAATGAAAAATAAAATGCTACACAGTGCAACAATAAGAAATGTTGTTGGATATGGATTGTTTTTCAATAAATTATAAAAAATATCTCTTCGATGAAATTTACGTCATTTTTATTGATCCTCTTCAAGTTTTGCCAACTCCTTTAGATGATTTTAAAGTTCATGATTTCTCTTATTATATTTCAGTACCTATAATTTATTTTCGTATTATTTACTAAAATTACTAAAACTATCTTTCATTTTGCTAGTTTTACTATATCTTTGTCTTCTTTAAAATTAGGGTTAATTCTATTTTAATCGTCTCTTTTTTAAATTTCATTGTTTTAAATAACTTAACTAAATTTTGGATATGTCACGATTGCCATAATTAATTTTCTTTACACATCTTGACAGATTGCTATCTCATGATTGCTTGTTTTTTTTCACAGAATCAATGAAATCAAATGAAATCTGCATAAAGGCTGCACTATATAATTAATAATTGCTACAATCTTAAATTTCAGCCAGATCGTACCTTGAACATTGGTAAATTGCACTTGCAGTGTCGAGTTTAATATATTTAAATTATTATTTACAAATGTTTCGAATTCAGTTTCATTTCAATCAATTTTTTTGTGGCATGTCAACAAACAACGTTCAATTACAAAGTATTCCATTCATTTGAATATTTTTTTAGTGGACTTCTAAGAATGAATCCTGGCACTTGCATCGTCATTCAAGCTGGTTGCACACAACATATAATATATAACAACCAGTGTAATTAACAAATTACGGTCAACATCACCTCGATATTGGACTCATTAACTCGATTCATACTACACATTCCTCAGCCTAGTACAAGAATAGTGCGTAGTAGTGGTTAGCAATGACTTAGAACTAGATATGCCTATCAACAACACATGTCTTATGTAACTTTCGAGCTGATATTGCAGACAGTTTATCTAATGCAGTGAAGTTCTGAGTTTTTCCACAAATAATTATTTATTCTAGAACAATCTTAAAAACTTTTGAAGCTTTATCTACACAATAGTGTATACTAACAACAAATTTTTAATTTATAATTTATATTACGCCTAACTAATTGTAATCCCTTAAGGATTTCATAACAAAACTGATATCGATTTATACTGAGTATCATGAAATATGATTAATATTATGAATTATTAATTATACTACTTATAATTCATAGCAAAGAATGATTGATGATGAAGTAATTTTCACATAAAATTCTTGAATTCTTGAAATAAGAATTAAACCGTTGAGAAGTGACTCAAAGGATAATTTTTATTGATATTGACACGGTTTTCTGCATGTGTTTGACGTATTGAACACGCGCATATTTAGAGGCACGTTTACGTTAATTTATATTATTAACATGTATCTTATTTTTTCCTAGCTTAATTACAGTTTCTGTCGTGAAAGCTTACATGTGCCTGCCGTGTAGATAAAGTTGAAGCAATGAATTTATAGACAATGAAAATTGTATATTTTGCCACTACTCAAAAGACAATTTTGCCAAAGATATACAGACAGATTTATATTAATAAAGAGATTAATAAAGACTCACATTTTGCTTTAAACATTATAGTTGATTTAGTTTTAGAAAGACGCCGAAAAAAAACAAAGTATGAAGCAACAACCCTGAATTGTTTCCTAAAGACTAATGATGTAATTAGGACTATGGACAACTTTTAACAAACCTCAACGATTGTTATACCAGGTGTCACTATAATTATGCTTACTTTCTGTTAGTAAGAAATAAACCTACAATTACAGATTGTCAAATTTGTTGTATGTAAAATTGTTAATGCTATAAGAAACAGGATACTAATAGAATTTCATAATAATGTGTCAATAGGGCCTTAACATTGTGACGTCATAAATTTGACAATTTCGGAAGTTTGAGGCAGAAAATATAGTAAGCCATTATTTTATGTTGCTGTAAACTTGAATTTCCGAAATGGATTTACGTTTCAATTAAAGCTATTAGAAGAAGCGCCCTTCAAAGAATGATATCCTAATATAAGCTTTCCCAAACAGATACAAAGTCAGGAAGAAAGATAATATAAGGCATTATTGTATTATATCAGTAGAAAAGAACTTTACACTTATAAATTGGTCTACTAGAATTCGGATTTTGCAAAAATTATTTGAATACTATTCTATAAGCTCTGATTTTTTCCTTTACACTATAAGAGAATTTGCAGATAGGTATTCAAATTACGATATTCCATAACCTTAAGATCATTGAGACTAAAGAGTTCCCAAACATCTACTTTGTATAACACTTTCGTATAAATTGTTAATATGTAATTGTCATAAAATTCTTATCAAGTAATTTCATAGAAATATGTCTTAGTTTTTTACCAAATTAGTAATAATATGGATTATATCAACACCATTTCTTCCACAATACCGACAACACTTGATTAGAATATGAACAAGAAGTTTTACTTTATATTTTGATGCAGATATAATTTTAATTTTAATTATGTTTCTTCTGTAGCCGAATATAGCATTTTCAGAGACAACAAAATACCATTTTTAATTTAATTTATTCCGTCCTTAAAAGTTGTTCTTTCACTGACAATGAAAATTTATAAGGAATATTAAAATGATAAGAAACAACGGTTTAATTCAATTTATTCGTCGGCCTCAAAAATAACAAGAATCAATACTGAAGAGATTTAACCTTATATGTTCATGTTTATTTCAAATTCAACATTTCCAAATCTGAGTTCAAGGTAAAACAACAAATCATTAAGAGTACGAATGCGATAATTAACTCTTGAAAACGAACAATAACATTTTAGATGAAGCATCTAAAATAACAGCAATCAAGCTTGGTAAAGATTTTGTTGATGAAATATTTATTGCATATCTAATTAATACCTAGACCTGTTAATTCAATAGTAATACGTATAAAATAAATAAATAGAAATCCAACAATTTAATCACAAAATTGCATATTAACAAACATATAATACATTAGACATCAAATAACAAGATAAATAAATGACGTTTAAAGGGATTTGTTTTCGTAGTGCAATAGATCAAATTGTAAATGATAAATCTTGAATTTGTGACCTTCAACTTTGAGGCAATCTTCATAATGGAAGCAAAAGAACGGTAAAAATTGGAACAAGAAAAACGTGTTTGCCTTCACTATTGAATTATATAAGAGTTAATTTTAAGATATTTCATCAAATATATTTATGAATAATGTGAATTGAAGCGATTTTTGCAATTTTTTTGCGCAGAAGTAGTGAATATCAACAACATACAAGTTTGTTGAAAATGCTTCAAAAATATGTTGATAAATATATTTGAAAAGAATAGGACACAAAAGCTTAGTGCTGATTATTGATGAGAGACGCAGTGACACGAGTTCATAGATTTTTCAATTTGCATCCAGATAATGATAACGATGACGAACATTCACTCGTGCATTCAATGGCAGTTGCGACCCCGACAAATTATCACGATCCAACTTTTGAATTCGTATACATACATCCATAATTACTATCAGTCAAATGCTGATAGAGTTACTATCGAACGTTTAAATCATACATATAAAATAAGACCGAGATATCCGGAAGACGTTCATGGACCATACATTTTTACTATTTGCTATTTGTTGTAAATACTGGGTGAACTTTTCAAAATATAAAATACACCAAGATATAAATATGATTTTCCATAATATTATCATGAAAGCAACATCATGTACATGCTCTGAAATTTCTAATGTCAAATAGAATAACTTCATTAATTGCTAATGGAATTTGTTAAAATTAAAACATACAGATATAATTATTTTACAAAGATGCCTTTTTATTAAGAATAATTTTATTTCATCAGAAATCAGAAGAATGATTAGATACTGGTCTATTTTCCTAAAATCATATTGTTTGACAATTGACAAATATTCTTCGTTATGTCGGAAATTAAAATGTCCACTCGGTATGTCACCACAAAGATCTCTCAATGCAATTGATGACTTTTCTTTTCAACTCGCCTGCTTCGAAAGAAAGTCATTGGCCGTACAAGGTGAAAAATGCATCCGGCCGGTCGTCTTCATGGTCTAGCGAAAGTGTGCAAGAACAATATGCAATCTTCTACGAATTCTAATCTTCTTTGAGTAAACCATTTCATAACGCGTAATTAGACGCTTCCTTTCCTTTAATTATTCGCATTGATTCACATAGATTCGCATTGATTATTTACTCATTAAGATAGAGTTCGTAATGAAATAATTGATGTAATCATAGTTATTTAGCATTCATTTGATTTGATCGTAAATATCTTGCATCTAATCTTGATTGAATCCGGAAATGAGAGTTGCGCATTTTGATTTCAATCATATTCAATGTCATCTGGTTTTACAAGCGTTAGTTTCGAAATTTTTGCAATAAAATGTCATAATGTAATCCAAATTCCATTCAATAAATTAATTTAGAATTTATAACGATAATTACTGTTGCATTAATAATGTCAATATTTTGATGGATTATTTTGGTGAATTACTAGTCACCTATCAAAAAATTATTGAATAAAAAAATTACACTAATCTGATTTTATTTTCTGAATTTCATATTGATGTAGTTCATTAACGTTTGACCAATCTGAAATACATTTAAACATTTCTGATATTAAACTTATAATTTCTGAATTATATTTGCCAAATCTTAGTTACATTGTTGCAAACTGAATTACATATTTTAAATCTGAATTACATTTACTGCTCGCTTGATTACAATTTACAAATCCGAATTGTATTATATAATTTATGAATTATTATTGGAAATGATGTAGATCAATTATATATTATTTTATTCTTTAATAAATGATTAGTGACCTGAGCTTGCCGTCATCTTTTTTAATTTACAGTTTTCCTCTAGTTCTTAAATAATGGATTTATGGAATATTTATTTACACTTGGCCCATTATCATGTTTTCTCGTTTGACTGAAATTGTTTCAACATTGTTAAAACTTTTCATACGTCATTTTAACATAATAGATTATATTATAAGTATATATAATTGCATTTTACACTATTATACAACGTTTTATCTTACGGTTAAAAAATCATAAAATGTTGCAAGAAGCACAAAGTCCAAATTTCTTATCACAATTTCAGATTTGACACATCAAATTCCACCAGTAAATTAGTAACACTTCGTCTGATTGGGCACATTATGACATTAATTGACAAACATTAAATATTTGTAACCATAGTAACCAGTGTTTCATTTTGTGTGAAAAAAAAAGAAAAAATATACTTATTTTGCTACTAGAAAAATACCAATTAACGTCAATATTAAATTATAACAAATGTACCAATACCATATGTTTCATGCAATTTGTTAACAGACAACAATATAAATGTCATTCTTTAAATAAAATCTGTAAATTTGCATTTAAAAATTTCTTACACTAATTTATGCTAATCCAAAGTTAAAATATTTATAACGAATTCTGGCCAGTAATCCTTGGACCCATCGCACATTGTTATAGTCTAATGCATAGATTTGTTTGGTAATAAATTAATTCTTTAATTTATTGCTGTTATTGTCAGTATCGCTCGTAAAAATATAAACGGAAAATTTTATTAATTATTGCGCGAGCAATGCAATAATAAAAACCGGTCAAGTACTTGCAAATTAATTTCGTATTTTGCACTAAACTATAAAAATTGATTTTACGCATTTATGTGAACAGCGCGTGGAGCATAAAAACAAAATATGTTGTAAACGTGAGAAAACGCACATCGACAGCTATTTACTCAATTTCGTTTACATAATTTTATAACGCATCTTTCTTATCAATTACAATACCTACTCATTGAAATGGATAATTTCTCTATTTAAAGCATATTAATCAGAAGCAGTGTTTTTCCAAATAGTTATTCGAGTAAAATCAATTTTAGATTTATTTGTTTCCGATGTGTTTTTATCGAGTTATTTTTATTTTTATATTAAATGTTAATATATCTTGTAATTTGGTACCTTAGCCAAATATTTTTGAAACTTATTTTACGATTTTGCTTTAGAACATAATTACAATTTTTCCATTTCATTATGCTCGTGAATGTAAAAACAGAATGTAGTTCGTAAAATTAGTAATCTAATTATTATATTTCTTAATGTTATAAAAAATTGTTAAAATAAATTTCAAAGAGGGATAATTTTTAACTTGTGATTATTGTAATCCCATTTCCAAAGTCAACGAGAAACAAACAAAAATCATTGGACCATAACAAATATGAATTTTTAAATTGTTTATATCTATCTCTGTATATAGATAAAATAATCATAGAAGAATAAAAGCAATTAACATTTGAAGAAATAAGAGTTTTAATGACTTGCTTGTAGTTGTAATTTTTGCCTTTAAAATTAATAATAATTAACTATATTTTAACATCTTGGCAAACAAAACTTTAGTAATTTCAATCACTTTCCTACGTTGTAAAGTTATAAACTAATAAATATCAACAAAAATAATAATTTTATGTTGACATTTATGTATACATTTCATAAAAAGAAGTAACAATTTTTTTATTTAGTTCAATAAAATTGCGCCAATTATACAAGCAGCAATTATATGAACAAATTACAAAACCGATTTTTTTTCATCGAATAATTTAATAGGCAAGCATGAAACTATGCAAGTTGTAAAATTTTGACCTTTTTGGACCTACATGTGTCGCAAGTTTAATAAATTATCATACTTTCGCGAATTATTTCACCGCGCTCTTAATATTATTGCCAAATCGAGACATAAAATGAACAAGCATCTAATTGAAATTTTACTTTCCTCCATACGAACTCTTATTCAACTATTTACATAGATCCAAAGTAGGTGTACAATTTCAGCGAGTGTTCATTTAATATTTATTGCTATTTAATTCCATCCCAATTAAATTGAATGAAGTTGATTCGGTCAAATGGCAAGAGTGAGGGCCAACAAATCAGAAACATGTATGTTACTTGGACAGTAATAAAGTATGTTAATTACCAATGCAACTATTTAACTCTAGGAAACCATTAATTACGATTCAATGTGATGATATAGCGAACGCATTGAGTAATTGCAATCAATTCCAATAAGAATTAGTCATTGAACATCATTCATTGTGTGTCGGATATTAATTTGTTGAAAACCCGTTGTTGCTGGGATATAGTTTTTTTTCATACTTTAACTAGTTTTTCAAGACAAAATTGGTGTTAATTAGAATTGTTACTATGAAAGAAAATTCATCCATAGGAATTACAGATGGTCATTTCAATTAATTTTTGATGTTTAATGATGTGTTATAGACATTATTATAATTTTTTCAAATTAATGATTAGTTCATATATATCTCATATTTCCTAAAATCTTTTCTGAAAATTTTATCAATATTTGTATTGGTATTTACTAATAAAACTCTCCATTTGAAAGGGTATACAAGTTTGAATTCATTTCATTTATCACATATGATATTTTTGTTAATATAATGAAAATATTATCAACAGAATTTGCACTTATGTGTTTTTCATTTTATCGGAAATGTTTGTTATTAATTAGATTTTATTGTCTAGAAATTTGTCGAGAAAAACTATACGCTGGGCAGAGTTTTTCGATCGGGACAATTTCCTTATATACAGTAAAATCCACCCGTAAAAATTAAAATTTTGGATTGATTATGAATGTATACAAATATTAAGTAGACTTATTTGCATGATAATCTAAGAAAACAAATCAATAGCTTCTCGAACAAGGGGTACTATTAGAAAGTATTTTCTTAATTTTATAAAGATTTAAAATCTTTTATAGAACTATTCAAGATATTTCCACAAATTTATAATAAAGTTTATTATAAACAGAATCCTCGCTCAAAAGAATTTGCAAGATAATGTAAAAATTTTATTAAGGGCATATGTTCATTAGTATAATTTGCATGGCAATAATGAATTCATAAATTATTACAATACAAATAATTGTGCTAAGAATGACAAAATAAAATCACTCATAAACCTAAATATCAGAACAAGTAGCTTAATTTTTAAGTTTCATGTTTCTTTGTTCAATTTTTTTTTTAAGAATATCTTTTAAATTTTGCAAATTTATTTGCATATATTCGCTGTTTAGCAAGCTATCATATAAGTTGTATGAAATCAATCCAGAATTTCTTAGTTGTTTCATTAAAAATGTAATTTTGGACCGTATATTTTATATATATATTCTTTTTTCTGGATAAATATTATAGACCTGTAAATTAATATTTATAATTCAAACAAAACCCCGAAGAATTGTTGAAAATTGAATAGTTGATAGTTTTTTTTTCAACTTGATGAATAATCAACATGAACAAATTCTTATATTGAATAATTGAATGTCATTTGTTGCCCTTGAAAGAATCCTTGTCCAGAAATTTAACACCTTCTTAGCTATAAAATATATTGATGACTTTTTTAGGATATGTATAAACCAGAATTTTGGGTGAAAAGAGAACAAGGACTTTGTTTGGCATTGCCAGTTTTCCAATCAACACATGAGTTTCCCGTCATCAAACTAATTTCACCTAAATTATTGACAAATTGATGGATAACGAATTCCACACTAATGAGATATCAATGACAAGAAAAGTGCACTAATGAGCATGCGGTCATTTTTCCAATAAAAATATACGTTTCTGTCGAAATAGTTGTACTCGTACGTAATGATTATGACATTTTAATTATACATGCATACGAGTAATGCGATATCAAGTTGTAGTTTATCATAGTAACATTAGGTCAGGCATTTTTGGCAAATTGCAAACTACACACGATGAAATCGTGGCGTTCCCATCGTTAATTCCAACGGCTGCAACAACAACATTTTAAATGTCGTCTCCGAAATTATTGTGTCTACGCCGCCAAACAAACTACCTGCGTTAATTAAGCAAAACAATTAAATGAAACAAATTGAAAATGTTTCCGGATTAAATCCATGCATAAACAAAGATTAATTCGAGCTGAAGCGTTGAATTCAAGGCTAACGTTGAAATCATCTCGTCTGATTAAAATAAACAATAAGAGTGACAAACGAAATTACCAGATTCGTTTTCAACCTTGTCGATTTGATTTCTGCCGAACATTGGACGAATTGTTTTTGCTTCATTTTCGTTGGCTCAAGGCCAATGTCATTAGTTATTTAGATGAGACATTAAAAGGCTCAATTAAGGTGTCACTTTCCTTAGTTAGGAAATTTAAAGCAATTAACTGGCAATGAATTACATTTATTTTTCATTATCATTGGAGACAGTGCAATAAAAATGCATATCACATTTACACTGACCACTGATTTACAATTGACAATTGACATGTGTTATCATGATATTGAAAAACATGATCTAATTTTAAAATTTTTGTCTTAAAATTTGAATTTTGTGTCACATTTTTAGATGCCAGATTAACACATAAATTAAGTAGAATTGATTTCCTAATAATTAGTAATTTTTTCAAAATTGTTAAATTCTACTAATAAAACAATTTCAGAACTATTCTCCTAAAATTTAAATTTTATGTCACAATTTTTGTTGCCAAATTAACAGATAAATTAACAAATAGAATTTGATTCCCTTAATAATTAGTAATTTTTTCAAAAATAATTCTCTGTTAAAATTCTGCTTGTTTTTCAAAAATATTTCTTTGTTAATGTCTTACTAAAAAGTCCAATTTCAGAACTTTGACTTACAAAGAAGTATTCTTCATTCTTAGAAATCAAAAAAGATTATTGCACAAAAACTGAAATGATAAGAAGATAATAAAAGAACTTCTAAAGTTTAAAGAACCGATAAAAATGGAAATGTTAGTATGCTATCATTTCATTATATTCAGATCAGTTATCACTACAAAGATTATTTTGGTTTCAGACGTCCACTCTGACTCATTTTAAAAATAACGTTTTGCAGATAACTGAGACGTTATATGATGATGTTTGCATCGTTCGAGGATGACAATTTGCAGAACCGAGGATTTTCAATCGGATAGTTTATACGAATCTGTATTCTTTCATTGTTATTGGACCGAAAGCAGATAAAGTTATAAAATCCAGTCTTATTAACATATCATTCAAGTTTAATTGTGATTATATATTCTTGTGCTGTTAGATTTCTTCAGAAATATCGATTTTTAACAAATAAAATTAAACTTGAAATGCATCTAATTTTATATTTTTAGAATTACATGAAATGGAATAGTTAGAAATGTTTAGAAATGGAATATGTGACTAAAGTGATGACAATTTATTAAATATAATATTGGTCACTATGGTTACAAATATTTAAGATTTGTTAGACAAAAATATGAAGAACAAAATCAAAATTTCATTATAAGCCTGTAGAACTTGTGTATCATTTATTTTTAATTATGTTTTCAGATTTATAAAATATTTTTCATATTTTATGGAAGAAACTTCGAATTCTATTTTATTTGCATTTAGCTTTTATTTGGAATTGTTTGTTCTGTATTTTTTATGCACTTCTTATCACTTTTATTGAACTTTATTCAAATTATTATAATAAAGTTCTTATGAACGTCCCATGTGAAAAAAATTGTCTAGGCTTTTATTGTGACCCCATTTTCAATAAATTAACTAGTGGTTGAGAATCAGTACACTGGGACATTAGTTATTATTGTCCACCTCGATTATCAACTATTATCTTGTACAATGATAAAACGCAAGTTCAATCTCTGTCTGAATAAGAAAATTTTTCCCAAGCGAGAAATAAAAATAATTTTATTGTAAAAATATCATTTTTCCATTCAAGAGTTTTTAAAACAATTAGCTACTTGATAACCAAAACCAAACAAAACAACGTAAATTAGTAAATGTTATCACTTCGATACCAAAACTTAAAAAAACAAATTTAAAACTTGAACTATACGAAAATTTGAATAATCATTTAAGCATATATTAACAGTTTGTTGTTAAGTTTGTTTAATTTCTAGTTTTGATTAGTCAACAACAACATCCACAAATTTTTCCTCCAAAATTCTACAATCAATCGTAAAACATATGATTACTAAGCAATGCTAGACTTTTGTATTTTGACTACTTCTGGTTTCGAAACGAAACGCGTGCATTTGCAACCGATAACGCCAATATCACAGCACAGACAATTAAGTCTGTAGAACAAATTATTTGTGTTATTGCAATGTTATGATAATAAAGTATGTTCTTAATGTAATTAATGTAAATTGATAGCGGCGCAAACAAGTGGAGGCAATCTTCATGTGCGCAACTTGCATCACGCACTTTTACTGACGTCTGAAGCGACATGTGCGACTTCAACCAAGACTGAAACATTGAACAATTTTGAATTTGCAAAACGGCATGCATTCAATGCAAATTCATCGCCGACATTTGCAAAATAAATTGTTGTGAGTTGCTGGTCGCATGTTCGAATCGATCCCAAATGGGATCAAACAAAACTTCAACGCTGTTATCGGACGGGGCGTAAAAATACTTTCACAAATTGTCTAAGAGTTCACTCCGAGTTTATCTATTACCAATGATGCATCTACATAAATACATTGGACCGACGAATAATTCTACGATTTTGACGCGAAACACCCAAAAAAATCGGTGCTAAAGAAACCTTGACATTTAGACTATGACGGGATTCGATGCGCACATTTCGTGGATGAAGATATTTCGTGTTAATTAATGCCAACATTGTTAATGATGTCATGAAACAACATCATACATTTTCGGTCTTATCAATAAATCGAACTTACCTTTTCCATAATTGACTACGTAACTCAAATTATCAAATTCGATGTCTCGCTTCTCCCGCTTCGACGGTTGCAGATAAACTTTTCGCTGCTCCATGCTGGAAGGACTCCCTCAATGTTGATTGACTACGAGAAATTGTTCGTTCACCCCGCGTTGAATGGAATTAAAACACAAAGTCAGATTGGTCGCACTGGAACTTTTCCTTCTTGGGATGCGCGCGTGTGTCCCGTTTCGAACTGGTGGATGCTGATTCGATTGGAAATGAATGGCTGGACTCTCGGTTATCATCCAAGAATCGAGTGCATGTATTTAGAGAGAGCGTTCACTTTGCCATCCAGCCGATGATATGCCGGGAGTTGCGGGGCGTTATCATTGAGGACGCGAATCGCACTAACTTTTCCGAACAGTCGCGCGCTTGTATTAATACTTGTGGTGCGTTTTGTTGCTGCTGCTACTGTTGCTGGTGCACTCCGAACCGCGACACACGACACACGAGACGCACGCAGTGGTTGATGTTGTTGTTTGTTGCCGCGTGCTGGTGCAGCGCCGATTGATGGGCGAATTTGGTGCCTCGGCCACTTGTCGACTGCGCGCGCGAATGCAGAATCCGCGAGACGAAGAGTGCGATTCCGCGCAAATCGCGCTAGGCTACTAGCTACAGCTAGGGAAAAGTCCTTCAAGTGTGGCTGTGGTGTCCTCGTGGCTTTGCGCGTGCAGCCACAGCATTGTTTTGTTGTGTATCTTGTCTTTGAAGTGCGTGTGGCTCTTCTTTGTACGGTCTCGAGTAACCTTCACTTTATAGTCTTGTGTTTGATCGTTGATGAATGGAAAAAAAGCGATCTGGTTTAATGCAATCGATGTAGTGTACTAGTTCAATACCATAGATAGTAGATACTAATAGTTAGTTCTTTTAGTACCCTAGGACTTTGTAGTATGTATGTTGATTCCCCAGACACTTTACTTTAAGAATGCTGCTATCATTCAATGACATCAACTGAAATAAACCAATATACATTAATGTGATGCTATCTAAAAGTTATACATATATCAATATGTTTGAAACAGCAGTTCTCAAAAATGAGATAAGGCTAAACTCTTATTTTGCTTGGTGACTTTAATATTTTGTATTTTCCTAATAGCTTCCAGTGTTCCACCATGAAAATTTTTACATTTAATAGGACTTTTGCTAAACACTATTTTAAATATATTCTTTAGTAACTCTTAATTTTCTTTTTGTTTAGTATTTCTATCTAGTTTTAATATATTGAAAGGTTGGTTTAGTGTGAATTTTTACTCTTAATATTTTTATTTTCAAAGAAGAAAAATAAATACAAATGAGCAAACAAACTAAAATAAACCAATATACATTAACGCCATCAATAATTTAGAACAAAAATAAACTCTTTTTCTTTGGCGTCTTTAATATTTTGAATTTTGTTAATAGCCTCCAATGTTCCAAAACATTCATCAGGATAATTTCTACAGGTGTTATGCCAATCAAAATTTCTATTTTTTTTTTGTAATAACTCTTATTTGGTTTTTCTTTATTGTTTACTTTATTGTTATTGTTACTCTGGATTATGGTAATATAGAAATATAAGTTTTTTGTGAATTTTCACGTCATCATTCAACATATTTTTATTTTACGTTTTCAATTCCTGAAAATTCCACACATTTTCCAATAATAATTCAAACAAGTAAAATAATTAAAAATGTGCTAACAAACGTGAAATAATCCAACGTCGACAATAATTTAAGATAAGAAAAATAAGCTCATATTTTTCCTTTAACGTTTTTAATATTTTGTTAGTAGTTCATTAGTAACTTCCAATGTTCCAAGCATTAATCAATAGGTGTTATGCAAATCAAAATTTCTAATTTTGTGGGAAAACTCTTAATTTGGTTTTTGCTTATTATTAGTGTTGCTCTGAATTAATAAAAAAATATAAGTTTTGTGTGAATTTGCACCTGATAATTCAAAAAATATGTACTTTACCTTTTCACTTCCTTTAATTTCTACAAATTTTCCAATAATAATTCAAAGAAAAGAAATTGTTAAAAATCTACAAACAAACTGAAATAAACCAACATACATTAACCCCATCAAAAATTTAAGACAAAAAATATAAGCTCTTTCCCTTTGATACTTTTGATATTTTGAATTTTGTTAATAGCTTCCAATATTCCCAAATTTCCCAATTTTTTAGATTTGATAGGTGTTATGCCAATCAAAATTCGTAATTTGGTTTTTGCTTATTGTTAGTATTGCTCTCGATGGCCTTAAAAATACATTTATTAATATTAGTATTAGTATTGCTCTGGATTAATATAGAAATATAAATTTTGAGTGAATTTCAAATTCTTCATTCAACATATTTTTATTTTGTAATTTTAGGTTTTTAATTTCTTCTTCAACTTCCTTTTTTCCAATAGTAATTAAGAGAAAAGCAGACTGTTGGTTTTTGGTGAATCACAACCAATTGCTTTTTTTTCAAATCAACAGCTTTTTCAATAATAATTCAGAAAGTAAAAAATGTAGTAGCAATATATGAAAGTAATTTTTGTTATATGTAATTCGGATTTGGTAATTATAATTCAGAATGCATAAGTTTAATGTCAGAAACGATTAAATGTATTTTAGATTAATCAAAATTGAAATTAATACCACAAAATTCAGAAAATTAGTGCCACTCTTTGTTAAACAATATTTCAGTTTTTAGATGAATAAATTATATTTCTCAATTTACAAATGTTACTTAAATCAAATTATTCAATGAAATCTGAATGTAAGACTTTCTAAATTTTAAATGACATTTATGATGTAATTAAAAAAATGGATTTACATTTTCGGGATTACAATTTGCAGATTTGAAATTCACTTGGTACTTGATCAATTTCATTTGATAATCTGAATTAGATTTCTTTTTTCCAAATTACAACTAGAACATGTTTAGAAGCATAAGAAACTTTTGAATAGTTGTTGCATTCATCAATTTTGTGATAGTGTATTAAAGTCAGGTTTTCCATGTTTGTATTACTTTTGTGGTATTCCATAAATCCAAAATTCCATATTTTAATTTGCGACCTATTTATCTAATATAAAAATGGGTTCCAGTAAAAATTATATCAATAAATAATTTATACCGCAAGTAAAACCGAAAAATTCCTATCAGTGTTTCTCACTCATTTAGTACTTTTAGTTCTTCACTCTCGATTTCATACCTTACAAACGACTCTGTATCCTGCCTTGCTCGAACTTCGAACGATGAGAAGAGAACAAGACTTAAAAAACAGGTCTCGGTCAATATCAGCTCAAATTGGCACTGTACTAATGATAAATACTAAATACTCATACTTCATTCCAGAATTCTTTAGCTTACTATGAGCATTGACTGAGGGAGTATACTCTTTTAATCAACGTCATTAGTAAACTCTTGTCATTCCACAGCTCAACATTCATTTTCTACATTTGTAATTAACTTACAAGTCGAAGTGCAAATTGTTAGCAAGCACCACAAAGAGTTGGTAACCCAACTAGAAATAAAAGTTCTTTTCCTTGAGGATCACTCCCACTACAATTCTTCACACTCTCGGATACGAGCAGTTCTTGTATGCTGATGTTGATTTTACAGACTTCGTGGACTTGTTGTTGGTACGAACGCACACAATTCGCGAACTGCAGACAAGCGACTGGCACTCACTGCATTTTGCCTCAAGTTCATTATCACAAGAAAAGTACCTATATTTAGAACTTTATAGGTGCGCGTCTGAAATTTCAATATTCATGCGGACCACACTCATGGCAAACCCACCATGAAATAGATATAAATGCTGGAATTGAAAACAACATTAGCAATTGCTTTGGTTAAATTTCAACTATGGATTGTGTAGAATTCTATTGTATGCAAGGTTATTGTTTTACTTTTACTTCGAATGCGCGTTTCTGGCATGAATACATACAGTCATTGCATGGCGAAATACGATTGCGTCACGAGCGACTGTGGAATTATGCGAAACGTCCATTTTTGCATCTTTACTATTTATTGATTGCTTCTTATTTCTAATTGTCTGTAATGAGAGGCTGAGATGCATAATGAGCCGCGTTTAATTAAGGCAAATTTGTGTCAAATGTACATTTCTTTGAAAAGTAACCCGTTGAGATGTAACAACTTTCTCATGCATTTCGTTTATGGATCAATTTAGTGCGGTGTCACTCCGTATTAAATTCTCGAATAAGAATTAATGCCGTGCATATTACTTATTTCGTTATTTTAGTACAACGATAAATTTGAATTTAAACGTATATGTATTATAGGCAACCAGTTATTCACATAAAATTTGTGTTCAAAATAAACAGTTGTTTTCAAATTGCAAATTGCCAGTATCTGATTATATTATGGTAGTATAGAAATAAATACTTTCTGTAGGGATGAAATTTAAGTTTCAAAAATAAATAGACACCTACATATCTCTCATCATAAATTTTGCAGCTTTATTTAGATATTTGTTCATACACTTTATTTTTTCGAAATTTCTATGTAATTGTTGTTATTGTATCGATGATTATAAGTAGTTTTTATAACCTTGAAGAGTTCCCAACTTTTTTCTTGTCCAGTTTGTTTATTCAATCCATATAGAAATCTTTCATAGCACAAATTTCAAGAAGAACGTTCCAATAAGTCACTTCAAAAATTCCTTTAATAATTCCTCAATAATCATGATCCAATCTGGAAATTTTTTACTATTTTATTTTTGATGCAAGCATTGTAATTCAATACGAAGAAATTAAATTCGAAATCATTGCAGTCGCTATAGGCAACCAACTGAACACGTGTAAAATGGGTTGAATAAAGTATAATATTTAAAATTTATATTTGCGGATGATTTTGCGATATGAATCATTTATTTACTTGTCCTCGAAGCTCAAATTAAAAATAATCGTTACAATGAATGTTGCAATTTGATTTATTACACACTTGTCAACAGATGTTGGGAAGAATATCACTTTAATTAATTTTCACGGCAAATTCATCTAAACATTTAATTTCAATTTAATTTCAAATATATTGCGACATTTACATTCTTGATTGTATTACATTATTAACAGAATATAAAATTAAATTGATTGTGTGATACATTGAAATCCACTGTAATTTATTTATAATAACGACAACAAATACATTGCATTCAACTGATAACAAAGTCGTCAATTAAAAAATCATAAAATGTAAACAAAAATTGGTACAATCATAGCTCAAGTGCAAAAATTTTTCGTCGAATTCGAAGGCTGATTACGAATCGTCACGAAACAATTATTATTTTATGTACTTTGCAACCGTAATCACCTAAAGCACAGTACATAAACATATAACAAAAAACTAACTTTGCCTCCAAAGTGTAATCACAAAAAAATAAAATTTGCAAACCACACAATGTTTTTAAAATCTTATATCCCTTCAGAATAATCAGAATAATTCTTTTGATCACATCAGACTTTATATTAAGTAATGCCAATAACCAAAGTTTATTGTAATTATTTTATTATTGAAAAATATCAGAGTTTCAAATAATCAAGCAAAATGTACTAGTGACACGATTTTTACATAAAAAACACAATTTATCATTGAAATAATATTCGTGCTATTGCATACTTTACTTTTTTAAATAATTAGTGCAAAAATTCCATTTGCATTCGTTCTATTATGATCGTAGTTCTGTTCAAAATGCATGCACTTCCTGTCAAAAACACATCATTTTAATTTCTCTTGCTCGATTATAATATTTTGAACTTGCATTTATGATATACATATTCCAAAAAGAAATATTTTTATCATTAAACCATATGTATATAGATCCCATTTGAAAATCATCAAAAAAGTACAGTTTAGATATTATGGTGTTATATTCTTGTTTGATTTGATTATTTGATATAAAAATACTGGTGAATTTATTGATCATTTCACCTAAAGAATAAATAATTCGCTAAAAAAAATTAACATTATTAATACTATTAACAATGGGTAATTATTAATAGACTTGTATTGGTTTCATGCTCCTCGGATTCACATTGACTTTGCATAGATTTGCAATTTTTCCACTTTAATATTGCGCAAAAACATGCCAATTTTATTAATTCATGAGACGTCTAATTCCAGGCCTACTTATTATACTACATGTGACTTGTGCGACTTCAAACTATTGCGATATCTTATCAACAGCTTAGTCACTTTTACATGTTATTTGTTGTTAACCATTGCAAAATTTATTACTCACTATCTTATTACGATGATTAATTGACATCCAACATGCTTCTTGTGAATGTAATACAGTAAGATTGTAAATAGTAACGAGATTAAACACCAAGTAATCTTGAAAATTCTCAAACTGGTAATAGGAATTTTATCTAATTCGAATAATTGAAATAATATATAAATTATTCTCAAGATTTATGCATTTATTGCTTTCAGGGTTACAAGTAAATTGATGAAAGAAATAATTGTTTGCAAGCTCACATTAAGATGTTTATATTTAATCTTTTATTCCAGTATTTCTTCTTGATAATGAGCATTCTCAAATTTCAGAGTATTCATATTTTTACTTGACAATCTTTCAAATTATGTTCAACATTGAAATAAGAGTTGACATAAATTTATAACATTAAAGAATTAATGTAAAATAACACTCATAAATAGGAAAACACATGATACAATCTAGTAATTTAAGGATTAATTGTCAGGATAATTACAAATCATTGTCTAACTAAGTCTATTAGGTACGTTTATTAAAATTACGACATTAAAATTCGTCGAAATTGCTACACCTTTTCCAGTTGCAATTCAGGAACTATAAAATGCAATTCATATGAGTAACATGCAATTAAGCGAGCAACAAATGTAATTCAAATTTCTTATACCGGGTGGACTGTTTAAAACGGAACATAGGCTTCCCTATGTTCCGTTTTTCAAGGCTATAGGTTCAAATAGTTGTTTACTTTCGTATCACAAAATGCGGGATCTGACGTATCAAACAATGAAATAGTGCACGTTGCTATGGTGATTTTATTAAAACAATTGCTTCCATGTATTTTCGCGTTTTTTAAAACGGAACATAGGGAAACTTACGGAACTTCGTATTATTTATGTTCCGTTTTAAACAGTCCACCCGGTATAACTCAATTAGCTATAATTATAAGTCAAATTTAAATATTATTGAGAAAGCATAAATTTAATATCAAAAATCTAAAACGATTAAAACTATTTCAGATTAGTCAAACGTAAGTGAGAATTCATCAAATGAATCTTTGAATGTCATTCTTTGTTAAATAATAACTCACTTTTTTGGATTGGTAATGTATGAGTATAAAACATCAAAATATTGATATAATTAATACAGCAACAGTTTGTACAGTTTTTTACTATTTATTGTTAAATCAACTTATTCAATGCAATCTGAAATAATTGTAATAGTTTCTGCATTTTAGTTTATAATTTCAGAGTTTGGAAATTGGAAATTGTAATTACACTTATAGCATTCTGAATTAAAAGTCACTTTTTCTGACAATATATGTACAGATTCTTTAAGTCTAAATTACAATTATTTTCTGAAATATAATTGAAGCTGCAGAATTGAAGTTGTAAGAAAGTTTTTTTCTTCAGAGCGTATCTATTTTTGAAATCGTGGTATATAAAGGCGTCGAAATTTAATTATCACTCGAACTCCACGAAATCCATCCAAGGCTACAAATGCTGCTACATCTGCTAAAGAGAAGTTAAGATTAGTGCTAGTTAAATATTAACGTGTATCGCTGCATTAGATCTAATTCATACGGGTCAATATTATTCTTATGAGCGCCTTATTATATTTAACGCATCGAAAACATGAATACATCCTCATTTGAATGGACAATTATTTAATAAAAGTTCTACAACGGACAAACACTATGAGTATGATGGCTGTACCCCGACTTAATACATTATGATAAACAACAAACAACATGTCGGCCGCATGCCAACTACGAATGAGGTTTTTTACTGACTTTTCTCTTGCTGATTCATATTGACATCAAATAAATACCTATTTACTGACCGACGTAATATTATTGTTAATAAAACTTGACTGATAACGTTCATTGCGTTTGTTTGTAAGCTCGAGGAAAGATAATACAATCAACTTCCTTGAACAAACAAAAAATATTCCTTTTTAATATTTACACTTCATTTCGTTGTTTCGTTGAATGTTGTGCAATTACATTCCCATTCTAATTACGTATGGTTTATTTTACCTTGCCCTTGCAATGCATTTGTTTATCGATTTTGCCTCATCAAAACAACCAACTATCCTATCATTGATTATGATGTGTAATAATGAGTCCGAGGGTGCTTATTTTCAAGGACAATAATGTTCAAGAGTTGATGATATGAAGTCCTCCCGAATTTCTATAAGATGCAGATCATTAATGTCAATTTTATTGTCATTTATACGCCAAATACCTCGCATTATACAAAGTCGTAAATTATTATGGATTTCCGTTTCGCATGAATTCCGATTGAATCGTGTAGCGTCCTCTTTGTATCATGTTTATTTGTTGCCCGCTTTGCCGTGCATGGTTGTAATTGGGCGTGCAGTAGCATTGAGCTGCTCGTCTATTAGATTGCTGAAAACATTCGAGCATGATGAATTCGTTCGGCGAACGCGGCAAAACGCAATAGTCGGACAAAAGCACGGGCCCCGAGATCACGAGGTGCAAGACGCACGCAAGCGCGCTCCGCTGTCATCCATATTCCCCACGTCGAGAACGCCAGAAACCGGCGAGTCACGCCAGTCATCAGCTGAGTGTGTAATGTGAACAGCGTGAACAGTGCGAACAGTTTCCATAGTACAGTTAGTAAAATACACAAACGATTTGGTCGCAGCATGTTGTTGCGTCCGTGTCTAGCGCTATTGTTCATCGGCCATATGCAAACGGCCGTGCGCGGCCTGCACGACTCGAGGGCGCTGCATGGATACAAAGATCCTCCGGGAAACAGCCCCGGCCCCTTCGTGTTCAACGCCGACGATTTCGCCGATGCGCCGAGCCCTGACCATGAAAGACGCAGGAGAGACGCTGGCCCAGCCATCACGACACCGCGTACCACGCAGAAAGCGGACGCATCGAGCATAATTACGAAGGTAAATCATCGCACGTAGACCCCGCATGTTTTGATGATAATGCGCTGTTTTTTTTGCTGCGCTGCGAATTCGTCAACGTAAATACACGCGAATGGCGTGTATTGGCCGCCTGCCAAACATGCTGTGTTTTGCACACAGGTTGGAGACAAAGGGCGACATAGATTGTTGCGACAATTGTTCGCTTGTTTGGTGCTTAACATCTAGGCGCTTATTATCTATTGTTCGGCGTCTGGTTGACGTGGTGCTTCTTCTCGTCGTGCGCCTCGCAGATGTGCAGCACGACGAGGAAGATTGCGGCCGTGCTCAGGCTGATTCCGCCAAAGTAGAACGAGTACTTGTAGTCATGTGTCATGTCCCACAATTGGCCGGCAATTGCCAAACCGCACAGCGAGGCGATACCTTGAAACAGCAAAATTATTCCAATTGCATTGGTTAGGTTTTCTAGGCCGACCATTTTGACGATTATCAGCGTTCTCAGAGCTGATATTGACGCTAAAAAACAAACAAAAATGTTATATAAAGCCAACTTCAGATGAGTGTATCGTTCCAAGAAGCATATACATACTCGGTGCAAATGGAAAATATACAAAATTCACGCCGGTTAAATAATGCAAATTAAGCAGCATTGGATAATTCGTCATGAAATTGAATAACAATAAATGCTGAATCTGCTTTCCAGTGCACTATTCAACCGCGATTCGAGGGATTTTTGGAGTGCATTTCGCTGCAATAAATGCGTTCCCCCTTTGTGTCGCGTTTTGTTTTGCTTCGCTATTTTTAGCATACAGATAACACGGGCGAGCGCATCGTGATACTTACACATCGACAGGCCGAACGTGGCGCAATAGAGGAATTGCGCCCAGAGCAAATAGGAGACGGTGGAGGCGGCGGTAGCGACGCCGCCGACGAAGAGGAACGTGTAACACATCGCCGTCGAGTTGATGCGCGCCGATGTGGAGAGCAGGCCGCACATGATGCGTCCCACCGTGTTCGTGATGCCAATGGTCGAGATCAGCCACGAGCTGAGCTCCTCGTCGATGCCGTGCTCCATCGCGTTGTCCTTGATGAACATGAACGGGATGTAGATGCCCAGCGAGACGAAGATCGCGTTGATGATGAGCATGAGGAACTTGAGCGACTTCATCATGCGGAAGTCCAGCATCGTGGCGATCGTCCGCTTTACGGCGTTCGGACAGCAGGGCTTCTTGTACGGTGCTGCTGGTGGCACCTGGTGATGATGGGTCGGCATCCGCGTCACCGAGAGTTGATACTCCAAACGTGGCTTCTGCAATCAACAAAATCAATGAAGATATGATGTCCTTGTCGATGATACGCTACGATTGCATTATCTGATTATTCAATTTTGGAAAGCGTCGCCGTTTTGTTTAACAAATGAATTCGATTGTCTTTTGTTAGAATACCAATTTTAGGACGCGTCACCATCTTGTTTAACAAACGAATTCGATTTATAGGTTATGAATCCTACCGGCTCAAAAATTCGTTCGACTAAAGTGTAAAAGAATGGGAAATGATGTAACAAATCAAATTTCGAAATATTTTGGATATAATATGGTAATAACACCTCCAGAGGTTTTCTCCGTTTCTTAAAAAAACAATTTTGTTTGCTGCTAGATCTACTACTGGATCTAGCGTACTAAATTTACTAGATCCAGTAGAGATTCTAGGTGTTGTAATTGAATAATCAGATAAAGCTTCAATCAATTTATAGGAATAAACAAATATTACGGAGTCAGTCATCATGGAGCTGCGATACTCGGGAACAGTAGCCAGGGAACCCGTGAAGAAAATGTCATCCCGATAAAGAGGACGCGAATGACCTGGTGGTCGAACTGGCGGCCGCCTTTGGCAGCACCGCGAGCATTTGCACAATGGACAGCATCGTCGGCGTTTGCGCGAATGCAAACTGTCGGAACGAACGCTAACGTCAAATCCCTCGCCATCGGAATGTCTTAAACTTTTACCGCTATAATTGGGACTCCCCGTGCTGTACATGGTGGAGAAGAGCTGCTCGCTCGACTCCTGGTAGACGCCGCGCTGGTCGATCAGCGTGTTGAAGTTCTTGTTCTGGTAGCGCTCGAAGAAGCTCACGTGCGACGTGCGGCCGCTCTTGGTGCCGCTGTGGTCGCTGCGGCTGGGGCGCGCGTTCGCCAGCAGGATGCGCGTCGGCGTCAGCGGGCGAAACGTGCAGCCGCAGAAGACGATCAGCAGCGAGAAGCCGCTGAGGCATTGGAACGTATGCCGCCAGCCGATCTCTCGCATGATCAGCGTCAGCGCTGGCGGTAGGGCGATTGCGCCGATACCTGCGTTCATCGTGACAAAAAGCTGATGTTGTATCATCGAAAATGCCCATGGCAAAAGAGTGCTCTACGTCGGCTGCTGATTGCTCGCTGGTGGAATTACCTGCGCCGCAGACTGCAATGCCTGTCGCCAAGCCGCGCCAGCGCTCGAAATAGAATCCGACCGCGATCAGCGCCGTAATGTAGATCATGCCGAAGCCGATGCCGCCGATGAAGCCGTGGAAGAAGATCACCAGGTATATGTCGTTGCTGAAGGATGTTAGTAGGCAGGCGATCGACGCGAGAATCGCGCCTACGATTGAGATCACACGGTACCCGTAACGGTTCACCAATGCCGCTGAGAATGGACCTACAATCAAACGCTAGATAATTACACCAAACCCACAACATTAACCCAGAACTATTACCTGATACGCAGAAGACACATGTACAGATTGCGCCTGCCAGCGACACGTAACTTGTAGTACACTGAAAAGTGGTTGAAATGTCCTGGAGGAAAATCCCGAAACTATATTGCAAACCATCAGCGATGAAATAGGAGACGAACGCGGCAAAGACAACCACCCAACCCCATCCGCCATCGGGCGGGATGATAATGTAGGCTTCGTTCTGCACGTCCGCGATTCGCGCACTCTTTTTCGTTGAAACTGCCGGTTTCTGCTCTTCGTCCGCTTTCATTGCGCCGATTTTGACACTTACTAACGATGCTCATTGTTGCAGATCAACTTTTTGAACGACACGCATAAACAATTGATGGTCCACTGGGTGGGCAACAACAGCCAGATCATCATTTGTCTCGCTAGGGATCCAAGTGGTTCAATCGTAGCAGCGCCTTCAACCGTTTTCATCTCCTACAACTATGGCGACGACTACGAAAACAAAACCGATTTATTTAAGCTGGAAAATGGAACGTACTCTTATATCGAGAAATTCTACTCACACTCAAAGTACAACAACCATGTAGGTTGCCATCACATTAACTTAAATCTAGTTCTAAATTGGTAATGATTGATTTCAGATTATTTTTAATGACTTGACAAATAAGTTACTTTATGTGACGAATGATGCTGGACGCACTATCAAGAAGTTGAAGCTCACTTTTACGCCAAATGATATTACTTTTCATGATTATCAACCAAACGTTTTCCTGGTCTATGATTCTACGGATGAGAAACGAGTGGTACGTTTCATATATTTATTTTTCTATCTGCTATAAATAATTTGTTAATTTAGCTTTGGATGACTGAAGATTTCGGACAAACATGGCGCATGATCCAGGAATATGTGAAATCATACTTTTGGTTGAAAGATAAAAATGAACAATACCAGTTGGTCATCGAAAGAGTCTTACCTTCAAATATGACGACAGTTTTCTACACGAACAAACAACAGAAGCTCAATATTTACGCATTGGACGTCGAAAATGTATTCATGAAAAATGACTACATCTTCACAGCAATGAAAAGCAAGAGGGTAATTTAACTCATTAGAGCGTTTTGCATGGTATTAAGAAATAAATTTTTAGCATTCATATGATATCTACGTATCATACAAATTCGGCAGGAAGCTGAAATGCGTGTTTGACACCAACTTGGACATCGTTGATTATTTGGTGGTCGATGTCACAGAGAACCGGGCATTTATCGCTGTTAGTCACAGTAGCACCATGTGCAATTTATACGTCTCTGAGAATCTGGGAGGTCAGGATGATAAAGTTCATTTCACTTTATCCTTGCCAAATGTCCTCGCTCATTTTCCGAATACAACATGGAGGAATTCCTGGCTACAGTACGTATTTACAATCGTTTTGTTCCCAATTTAAAGCATATATTGTTACAGCTTGGTTGCTGAAGAGTCATTCGCTGATGTGTACAAAGTGGAAGGAATTCCCGGCATCTACATCGCATCTCAAGTAATTAATCAGCCGACGAATAACAATTTGAGTCCGCACCATCTTGCTTCACGCATCACCTTCGATCATGGTGGCTCATGGCGACCAATTAGACCACCGCAAATGGACATGGAAGGCCAGCTAACGTCCTGTTTCCAGAAAGCCAACTGTTCGCTGCATCTAAGCCAGAAATTCCATCAGCTCCACCCAGATACGAAATCTATAATGATCCTGTCAACAAAATCCGCACCAGGTATCATCATTGCAACGGGCGTTATCGGCGATTCTTTGAAAGGCCATTGTGGCGTTTACATCAGCACTGATGCTGGAATAACATGGCGACATGCATTGCGAGATTTCTATTTTTTCAATCTCGGTGATCATGGAGGTCTGATGGCTGCAGCTGAAAACCTACGAATGCGCGGGGAGACGCGTCATGTTTTATATTCGATTGACGAGGGCGTGAATTGGTTACAAACGCCATTCCACAACGAGGAGATTCGTCTCTATGGGTTGATGACGGAACCCGGCGAACGAACGCCCGTTTTCACCCTCTTCGGTTCGCTACCTCAACAGCATAAATGGATGATTGTGAAAATCGATCTGCGAAACGTCTTCAAGAAGAATTGCACCAAGGACGACTACAAACCATTCTCACCGCTACAAAAGGATGATAACCAGAAGTATATCCCGTGCGTCTTGGGGCAGCAGAAAACCTACATTCGACGCATACCGCATGCGGCTTGCTACAACGGCATCGACTTCAAGCTGAACGTCACAATGCGACCGTGCGAATGCGAGAAACTGGACTACGAATGCGATTTCGGTTTCGTTCGCATTGGCGATGAGCATTGGTATTGCGCGAGGAGCACCACGTACAAGCAAGATCCGTACAAGGTGCCGGCGACCTGCGTGGCAGGCGCAACTTACAATCGTACCAAAGGCTACCGAAAGATCTCCGGTGATGTTTGCATCGACGGTTATGCAAATCAGTATCAGCCAGATATCATTCCATGCCCCACGCAGCACGTTAAGAACATGCTGCTGTTCGCGAAGCGGGAGAAGGTAATCCAGGTGGATTTGATAACATTGAAGCAGTTGCCATTGGATATTCCCGACTTGAAGAATGTCATCGCTATAGATTTCGATTTGAGCAACAATTGCGTTTATTGGGCGGATATCGTTACAGACACGATTGCACGATTCTGTGATAGAGATGGCACACCAGTTGAAGTATTGGTGTCCTCCGAGTTGGTATCCGTTGAGGGAATGGCTTTAGATTGGGTGTCAAAGAACTTGTATTTCGTTGATGGTCTTCGAGCGAAGATCGAGCTGGTTCGTACGGATATTCATCATTCAGGTCGCATGCGACGCACGATTCTAGACAATAAGGTGTTGATGAAACCTAGGGGTATTGCTGTCCATCCAAAGGCAGGATATCTTTACTGGACGGATTGGGCGATTTCTTCAGCAAGCGTGAAACGCTCCAACTTGGATGGCTCTGAAATTAAAACCATAGCTGATAGCAAAGTTGTTGAATGGCCCAATGGTATCACCATCGATTATATTGCCGAACGCGTTTATTGGGTTGATGCCCGC
Organism: Aleochara sp. GC000083; assembly: GCA_030264555.1. Lineage (NCBI taxonomy): Eukaryota > Metazoa > Arthropoda > Insecta > Coleoptera > Staphylinidae > Aleochara > Aleochara sp. GC000083. Next base: position 39,097 of record JARJDZ010001845.1, read on the forward strand.
AAAGATTACATTGGAAGTACTGATCTGGATGGTAAAGGTTTCAAGAAGGTCGCTATTGATGCCAAATATGTATCACATCCGTTCTCACTGGCTGTTTTCAAAGATGATGTCTATTGGGATGATTGGATGATGGACTCGATCTTTGTTAGCAATAAAGATTTTGGTGGTCGTGTGGGTACTTTAGTTGCTAATATGAGTGGTTTGATGGATATCAAAGTAATTGCACATGGTACACAACAAGGAACGAATAAGTGCGCTCAAACTCCATCACCCTGCACCAATATTTGCGTGGGCGCTCCAAAGGAGCCGTTCTACAAATGCCTCTGTCCAGACGGACTCATCATGAAAGATAACAAATGTTTGTGTCCAGGCGGCTCGGAACCATTCGCAAATTTCACCTGTCCACAAGTCAACGGAACTTGCTCCCAGGAGCATTTCGCCTGTAAGAGTGGAAGCTGTATTCCAAAACTGTGGCAATGCGATCACGAAAATGACTGTGGCGACAACTCCGACGAGGAGAACTGCACCAATGAGACATGTCCACCGAATTATTTCGTCTGTTCGGATGGCAAGTGCATTCCGTACTATTGGAAGTGCGATTACGAACCGGATTGTGCTGATGGATCCGATGAGATGAATTGTCCCAAGCAAAACTGCAGCTCAAATCAGTTCCGTTGCGCAAATGGCAGGTGCATTTCGGAAAGATGGAGGTGCGATGGAGAGAATGATTGCAGGGATAATTCCGATGAGAAGAATTGCGCATCCAATAGTCCCACGACATGCAAGCAGGATGAATTCCAATGTGGAAGTGGAAATACAAAGTGCATATCGGCTTCATGGCGTTGCGATGGAGAATATGATTGCAAGGATCATTCCGATGAAGCGGGATGTACGAATAGTAACTGCACCGATTTCCAGTTTTCTTGTTCCGGACCGAATAATCAAGGTGAATGTATTTATATGTCTTGGGTTTGTGATGGAGATGTTGATTGTCATAATGGGGCCGATGAGAAGAACTGCACGTATTCGGAACGTCCAACTGTACCACCATATGTGAATCCATTTGCTCCAAACGTAAGTATTTTGCAAGTTAAATTTTCAAATTTTGATAGCTTAGATATTCGGTATACTTTTAAAACTTTACATTGAAACAATTTAACAACACCCCGAAACGGTAAGAGCTAACAAAAAACTAAGGAGACGGTCTCGAAATCTTTTTTAACAAATTCAGCGCCGTTTTCAAACATAATCGTTTGATTTTTGGAATTTGAAAGATTGTTGATTAACAGCGTAACAAATTACTTGTGTGCATATCGCAACGAAAGAAATTCTACAATCAATAATCGTTATCAAAACAATCATCATTCCAACAGTTTAGCTAGTCTTAACTATTCAACCGAAAATCGATTTTTTGTTTCAACTCACAAGATAGGAACCCAATGTTAGGAATCAAAACTTTGCAGAGTAATTTTAAAAACACATCTGATATTTAAATGTATTTATTTTAGAATGGATCTGGATGTCAAGAATGGATGTTCACATGTGCGAATCAGAAATGCATTCCCATCTGGTGGAAATGCGATCGCGCCAACGACTGCGAAGACGGCAGCGATGAACAAGGCTGCAACTTTTCGACGACGCCTGCACCAACGGCCGAAATCCCCACGTGGACCGTCCCGGTGTGCGGCAAGAATCAATTCCAATGCGAATCCGGCGACTGCATCCCAATGTCTTGGGTGTGCGACGATTCGAAGGATTGCCCCGACGGCGACGACGAAGATCACTGCGAAAGCTTCCACAACTGCGACGTCAAGAAGCAGTTCAAATGCCGCATCGACGGCAACTGCGTGCCGATCTCGAGCGTGTGCAATGGCAAGCTGGATTGTCCGGACGGATCCGATGAAGAGTTCTGCATCAATTCGAAGATCCTTCCGGGCTCGGCGACGCCGAGCTGCTCGGTCGGCTACTTCCCGTGCGACTTCAACCGCTGCTTCCCGCTGGCGTCGATGTGCGACTCCAAGCGCGACTGCATCGACGGCTTCGACGAGGGCGAGAAGTGCGCCAACATGACCCGCGTGTACCAGGTGCTGCAGATGGGCGTCGATTCGCGTAATGTTGATGCGACGGGCGCACTGCTGTATTGGTGGATTTCGCTACCCGACAAGTTGAAACTTGAGTATCTACCATCAATTTGCAAGATTGATGATAACCACTGGAAGAATGCAACTTGGACGGAGGAAATGAAGTACCGTTTCGACAATCTTGAACCCAACACCTGGTACAACATGACCGTCTACGTTCGGGTTAATGGCAGCAATGCATCGATCTCGCCTCCTGCGAAATATTTCGCTATCCAAACCGGCGAAGGCGTTCCAAGCGAACCGTATAACTTGACCGTGTTTCAGCGCAATACCAGCGACATTTTGTTATCGTGGAATGCTCCAATTCATCCGAATGGTGTGATTGTTTCGTATGAAATTTCGTGGTATCCGCCGGAACCTCCAGTCAAATTGCGTCTTGGAGATAACAGTACTTCTCATCTACTTACGGCTGATTTTGAACCGAATCAAAAATACTCTTTTTATGTAAGTATAATCATTTTACTTTTTATACACCTTTATAACTTCGTGAAAATATTATTTATTAATTTATTTTATTAATTGCAGGTTGTTGCACATACACGCAATCATGTAAGTGCAAAATCTGAAGTTAAAACAATTGAAATCCATGCAATCGACTTGATCACCGGTTTGACCGTGGTCAACAGAACAACCAACAGTATTTCATTGAAATGGGAGTGCAAAGATGAAGTTGACGGATTCATGGTGATTTTAGACGTGAAATACCCATACCCCAAGCAATTCAATCACATCGTCACCCAGCCAAATATCACAGTATCTCTACCACCAGGCATTCGTGTATTGTTCAAAGTTTCCGCATTTAAACACATGTACACAGGACCAGCCGTAACTGTGTACGGAAGTACGTTGGGTGATCCTTTGCCAAGTGTTCCCATCATGGAGCTGACGGCGTTGAAACAGATAGGAACATCCGTGAAGGTCGCTTGGGACAAACCAAAGGACTCACGCCAAGCTTCGTGGACTTATGGCATTTATTATGGTTTGACATCCGATGAACTTCTCGCTGGTGTACGATACAATACCAGTGAATTAAGCGCCGTTATTCACAACCTGCATGCGTGCGAATCTTACCTATTCTCGGTTGGTGTCATTGCTCCTTTGGGTACCGGACCTTTGGAGAAGACAGCGCCGAGTGTTTTCACCTCTATCAATCCGAAAGCGCCACCAAAGAAAGTATCCGCTGGAATGAACCCCAATAAACCGTTGCAAATGTTGGTTCAATGGGCTCCATCCTGTTCAAAACAAGATCAACAGAACAATCTTGGATATTTGGTAAGTTTTTTCAGGATGACATGTTAAAATTGCCTTAGTATGCCTAAAAATAAAATGTACTAATTTGTATTGTTATTTTCCAGATTGAAATCAGTGATAAAGTGAAAAATGTGAAAACTAGTATCACGATCAAGGATGCAGTGGGAGTCGAGTTCAGCAAAGTATTCAACGTCACCTATGGTGGAGTGTACGACATCCGGATCCGAGCATTCATAGAAGATTCGGTCTTTTCGGCACCTGTGCGATACACAGCGCCTCCGATTATGCCGCCGCATGCATTGACGGTCATCCAGGAGGTGAACGGTAGCTATGTGGTTTACTGGTCCGAGCGTAACTTCTCGCTGCCAGCAAACGAGTACAACTACGAAGTATTAGTTTCCGAGGGCAACGAGCTCAACATGACGACTGCATCGAGGTACCTCGTCAAGATTCCGCCCTTCATCTTCAACAATCACAGTGCAGCGTCGTACACATTTGCCGTGCGAACGAAAACGAACGGCGGCTATCGTTCCGTCCTGTCCGAGGCGCGCACGTCGCTCAACGAGGCGATGGGCCTCGTCGACGAGGCCAGCGGCAGCAGCGTCTGGTCGATCCTCATCCCCGTCTGCCTGCTGCTCGTCGTCCTCTTCGGCGCGCTCGGCTTCCTGGCGATGAAGTACCGCCGCCTGCAGAACAGCTTCAACCGCTTCGCGAACTCGCACTATGACACGCGCTCGGAGGCGGCGACGTTCGACGATAACATACTCGACGAGGACGACACGCCACAGATACGCGGCTTTTCGGACGACGAGCCGCTCGTGGTAGCGTGAACGCAGATATTTGCGGTGATACTAAAGATAGTTACCTATTTTGTCTAAGCTACTGATATGCAGATGATGCGAATTTACAAATATTCCGGTTATATACTAGTCTGAAAGTGTTTTCTAAGGGAGTTTAAATTCTAGTTTAATTTACACGGCGACAAAACAGGAAATTCACTCTAGAGATTTATTATGGATGAGTTACAAAAAACTATAGTTTTGTTTACGTTTAGTATTTCAGTTATTTCTAGTTTGGATAACACATGTTTGAGGAGGTAATACATGATATTCGTTTACTAAGTTATTCCTTAAGTCAAATTTCTGTGATACACAAATCCATAGGCAATTTTAATATGATGATGAACATAGGTGAGGTAAATGACTTGAATGTATCCACTATTGGAATTTGACTGTTATTAATGTAATTTATAATTGAATGGAAAGCAAATATAACAAATAACCGAAGAATTTTCATTGTTGTTCACAAGTAAATGTTTCAATTGTGAGATGGATTAGTTTAGCGCCACAGATTTCGCTAACATTTTGCCGTAAAATTGGTATGATAAGGAGCATTTTATATTGCAGGTGTTGTGTGTTGCCTATATTGAAATATACGTATTTTCATTATAGGCTACCAATTGTACGCGCGCAAAGTGTGTTGCCTATAGTAAGTTAAAGGTAAAATTTGGTTGCCTATAGAGTAAATAAAATCACAACATCGTGTTTTAATTTTAAAGGCCTATTAAAAACTAGAAAACACATTTAGTGAGTACATATGGTTAAATAAAGCACTTCTATTTGGGTGATTATGGCTGCAACGGTTAAAGTTTACCGGTATAAATTTATTGGTTATATTTACATCCTTTTCATTCCATGTTTTCCTAGATTTGCAACATATTGTTTTGATAACGTAATCGACTAATACTACTACTCTACAAACGGAAAATACAGATTTAGCTCAGCGTTTCGCCACTTTAGCTAAGTAATATACTTTTAGGTGAAGTTACAGAACTTCATCTGCATCTCCAAATTGAAATTGATCATGTTAAAAACCCCATCGTCAGGTGGCCACACACCAACAACAACTTCGTGCACATGTACACAACGAAGGCGGCCCACACGACGCGCGCAAACGTTGGTAACGCCAGTTCACATTCGGCGCGCTCATTCGTAGTTTTCCTAACGGAACCCTGACGCGCTTGAACATCGATGTTGACATACACACGTTTGTTGCAGTAACGCAGCCCGAAACAATCGCAACCGGCAGCAATTCGAGGCACACATCTCGTTCGCCCGCATCAACAATGAAAGATGCAATCAACTACTTCATACCGATCGTAAAAGATCCGATCAACGACATTACCGGCAGATGTGCGATGAACAACGTACTTGATACCTCGTACTGTGGCAATTACCAATTAACAGCGCGAGCGGCGAAAAGCACGGCCGATAATCGCTGCTGTTATCCGGAGGTTCAGATGGAGACGAATAGCATGGAGATACAGTACAACAATCACATCGACATTCACGAGTATCAGCATCAGGAGCAGCCGCAACAACAGCAGCAGCAGGAGCAACAGCAACAAGCTGTGCATGCATCTACTAGAAAGCGAAACATTTGCGATTGCGAAACAGATTCCACGCCGAAAAGGTTACGTCGCGAAGACACAGGTATGCGACCATGTTATAAATAATGTACTTGTTAGATATCAACACCTCAATGAGAGTGCGTTCCCTGCGATAGCGTAATCCCTTTTAATGTTTTGCACCATGCATATCAATATAATATGCATTCTCGGTCTGGCACATGTGTTGGAAGGAGATACAGATACTCTCAAAGTGCGTCTCGCGCGACTGAGAAAACGCTATCCTTTAATCGAGTTATTTATACATAATTCAATTACGATATTTTCCAAAAAGAAATTCGAAACCCGCTAATCTTGATGATTTTGCATTTTTTCAAATGTCAATTGCTGAACTTCAGCTCCATCTTGAGTTCCTTCGAGAAACTTCCTTATCTTTCAAACTTGAATTTTTGCTACAAAAAAGTTCGCTGTCATACATTTTTCATCTTCATATTTTCCACTTACAATTAGACATAGCTAATTCCGCAGCGCAGCATTCTAAATTTCAACATTTATTTTCAGACATTTTCCCACATCCTCAACAAATGAGTATACCAACAACGGCAAAATGCCAAACTCATCAACGCCAACCGACGCATAATATGCCTGATATGCCCCGTTGCATGATGGGTCATTACATATAAACAATATTCGAATCTAATTGCAAACTTCCTACCACTAAGCAATGAATTCTCAACCGTTTCTTGTTATATGTTTAGTCACTAATCAATATGTATTTTCTATTAGCTGCAGACGCCAAGTTACCCGCAAAAGCTAAGCCGTGCACTGCTGCACTAGATAAATTTAAATACGCTGCTTCTAACGTTAACGATGAATTGTTGTTGTTGCACACTCATGGAAGTTCTCTTTATCACTGGCACGGCCATGATTTCTAACGAAGTTGCCAGCATATTGGCAACCACCGTTGACGCCCGACAAGCTACAATATAAGTTAGTGCTTAAGTACAAAATAAACTTGTTCTGCAAATGAATGTAACAATATGTACCTCAGGGTGAGTGTGAATAGTTAGAGTTTACTTACTGTTACAATGTTTAATATTGTGTTAATAAATAATATAATTTCATGTTATAGTTTCTTCGCGTACTCCATACAATTTGCATACATCTGTTAATATATTTCATTGTTTTCTTTTCATACCAGTAATAACAATAAATTAGCAATATTTAACCCTATATACGTACATTGAAAATAGTTTAATTATGTTTATATATTAATGTGTGCTGCTAGCTTTCATTAATAATTGCCATGTCATGCTTTCTCAAGTAGAAAGTAAAATTACTTAATAACGAAATTTCTTTCCTGCACTGGTCGTAATAGTTTACGATAGAGTGAATGTCACAAAATGATAAATGATATCAAAAGAAAACTGTAAAAACCAAATTATTGGGATTTTGGTGAGCATCCGATTGATGTTGGCGGGTTACTTAATCTCGTTGGAACTTGATCAAGACCCTGTTCGCTTTCGTCCTGAAAATTAATTGTTTAGGTATTGTCTTTGATTAATTCCAAGGAACTTGTACCTCTGTTTCCAAATCGAGTTCTTCAACATGTTGAATCTAGAATACAAATCAAATATTGCGTTAGTTATAACTTATTTCAATTGTTTAAAAAGTAATCTGGATTTAATTCTATTTAACCCTTAATTATTTTTTAAAATTTTAATAATTCAGTGACTATAAATGCAATATCTGAAGTTTCTCTATAATTCATAAGTCCTGCAAGCTTTGCCAAAATTTTGTCCTTTTTGACATCGGATACTGCAGATAAAAATCTTCCTTAAACATATTAGAATTATCTAAACAATTAAATTGCATATAAATTTAAATACTATCCTTCAATTGAATTGATGATTTTGCATTTTTTGTAATGCCATTTGCTAAACTGCAACTCTATCTTCAGTTTCTTTAATACACTTCGCTTGCCAAAATTAGATTTTATTCAATTTTTGCTGCAGATATCTCAGCTTAATATTTTTCAATTACAATTAAAATATCTATTTTAAGTCTGGCAGTATTTTACTTGAAAAGTTGTGGTAGTTTTTCATAAAATGAAAATGACTTCCAATTATGGAGTAAGAAAAAAACTTTTGTATGTAAAATTGGATTCTTTGGTGTTAATGAGTATATTTCAGACTTTTGAGAAGAAAATGCCTATTCATTTGCCTTTATTATGCTACAATTAATTTTTATAATATATTTTCAATGGCAATGATAAATAGTTTTCCGAACTTCGTAAATATTTCTTTGTTATTTGATGCTTGAAAATTATTCTCTGAGTTTAATTAAATCTGGTTTGTTTAATTCAATTTCAAGAAACCAAAGAATAATAATTCTTCTGCTTTTGGCTATAAAAATAGTATTAAAAGAGTGTAACAGTAAATAGTTTCAGTTAGTTGAATGGGACGAAAGTTTGAAAAGAGTAATAACAATGAAATAAAGATAATTTTCATATTATTAAAATAGATCACATACCTGTCCTGCATTACTACTTGAACTTCTCTCAAGAATATTAAGCAAACCTCCAACAGCACCTTCCTCTTCATCATCAGCCGGTCGACTCTGATCAGCTTCAGCCAAATCGCCATTTTGAATCAGAACGTGCAAACGTTCATCAGCATCGCTGGACGCCATCGGCATATCAAACATCAACGGACTATGGAGCTTGACCGTTTGATCGACAACATTCATATAGGCATCATCATTTGTGCATATGTTGAGATAGGACGAGAGAGCTTCATATGGTTCCTGGGGCGTAGGTTCGACCTCCTCTCGAATATTATGCGCGGAAAGCATTGGCCATAGAAGTGATGTAAGTAGCATGTCTTTATTCTCACTACCATCGTTGTTGCTGCTCTCTGGAATCGGGGCTGCAGCAAGACCGTCATGTTGATGCACGGTGAGTAGCTCGTAATCACTATTTATACTTTCGTTGACTTGTGGTTCGCCATGATGTTGATTCTCGGAGATACCATTCTGCAACGAATTTTAAATTAATCCCACATAGTTGAATCATTATTAGATTTTACCGATTGCCTCGTAGCTCCTGTACTATTGGCACTTGTCAAAGAATTCGTGATGATTGCTTGAATGCTTTGCAAAGCCTTGCGTCGTAACGGATCTGAGCTGATCAGTTGTAGGTCGCGGAAGAGTTGAATGAGGAAATGTGGCCGTCCTTCATTTGCAGTGATTAATGTGGCCACTTCGTTGAAGACATTTTCGCGGAGTTCTTCGAATAGCTTCGATTTCGAAGAGGCATTTTCGTTCCATTCGTTTCGGCTCGCTGGATTTCTCGGGGAATCCCCGCTGGTGGACGTTACGTCGGTTGATGTTGAAACGTGAGGCGCGATGGAATCGAGCGAAGGCAAGGAGAATGAAGTACCAATGCCACTTGCATTTGCAGTCTTGATATGTCGTTCGGTTGGAGGGACGTTTAATGCGTTTGATGTGGTTGCAGGCGGTCTGCGTCCGCTAGATTTACGAGTTGGCGAAGAAACAGCGGCAGATTCGTTGTGATTACTGTTCGATTTGGCCAGGAAGGACGAGAGGCCAATCGTGGATGCTGCAGAGTCATTTGTAGTACTTGCTTGACGCTCACTTTGTGGATTCGTACGTTCATTTTGAGTATTTTGCGAGCCATCATTACTTTTTGTTGAGAAGAGATTCTGCCGAGAGTAACTGCAACAAATATCCAGTTACATATGAACACTGTATTAGATAAATTCAACTAACCTCAGCCCCACAATAATTCGGCCACCTCATGTTATTAAATTATAAAAAAGAGCAAATATGGGCATGCAACGAAAAATCCTAAATTTCTAAAAATCACCCAACAACACAGTGCTTTCACGGTAACACATTACCTGTGTTGTTTGGTCTCCATTTTTTCATCCATAGCTTCCTTAAAACTAACATTTTCTAGAAGTCGGGCTTACCTTCGAAAGTTATCCCAATAGTTGTTCGCCCGAACTCCAGGTGCTACCTGATTATTGAGCGCTTGGCCATTCCAAATCGGCGACGGTGGCACATTTTGATTGGGATGCAACACGTGATTAGTATTCAACTGCTGCTCACCACCGATTACGTTCGGGTGATGCTGATGGTGGTGGCTTGCGTTGTTATTCATTAAGTTATTACAACAAGCAGCAGCTGCATGCTCCATGTTAGTTGCACCATTGGAAGCTGGGGCGGTCGCAAATCGCTGAAGGACGCAATGGCCGCTCAGGTTGGGCATTGAAGCGGCTGTATTTGGGTTGCTTTGATGATTGACTTTCGCTGGAGGACGAAAATTGTTCCCCATGAAACTGGCATTCGGGTGCTCCCTTATTGGCATTCCATTCGCATTCGTCTGATAAAGGCATGGATTTGATTGCATGCACAGCGGAGTTGCATTTTCATGATACACTGTCGGACCACATCGTTCTTGCAGCTATAAATTAACAACCCAGAAGAATAGTAATTAAATCTTATGGAAGATGCATACAGAAGGCCAAATTTCGATGTTTTAATAGGAAACCTGCGAGATAAGGATAACGAGATAACAAGAAACTAATTAGAAATCCTTTGACTTTTTGAGACAAATTCAATACCGTTATCAAACATTGCTTATCGATTTTTCTTTGCGTGCCATAAGCAAATTTTCTATAATTACATCATTTGCACACATTTTGAGTAGATTATGCAAAAAATGTAACTTTTGTCTATAGCACACAATAACAAATTATGACAAACAATACCTGAAATCGCATTGAAATCTATCCCTCGGAAATTCCCTACATCCAAATTTAGCCACCCTAAGTAAAATTATGGGTCAAAATTTCAAGCTACAGAGTAATAAAGGTGCATATTAAATTCTACAACAATTTGAATCAATAAGAATCAATAGAATTTGAATTTTGTATCCAACCAACACGCTTCAATTTACGCAGGTTTATTACTCTGTAGCCCAGCCAATTAGAATTAAATAAATACATACCACATTGACCGTGTTCCTCAAATTTGATAGTTCTTTCTGTTGATGCCACAACATTTGACAACATTGATTCAACGTATTGAGAATAAAAGCCTGTGTTTGGAGGGCATTTGTAGTCAGCCAACTATTGTAAGCAGCGGTATCATTCAACGAAGTATTTGATGGCGTTGGACCACCAGTCTGCTCTGGAAAATTGACGATATTCAAAGCATTTCCATTACTCACATTGCCGCTGTTTGGACGAGGTGAGTAATGTCGTGGCTCCGAATAAATCGGCGATGGAGTCAAATTGTTTCGAACACGTAGCGGCACAGTTTGCGGTTCTCGGTTTTCATTACTCTCCGCATCGAGCATAGAATCGCAGACACTTTTGATCAATTCCAATTGTTTTTGTAGCTAGAAACAAACGTCAAAATAAAAATGTTAGTGTGATTTATTATTGGAGACATCAAAATGATTGTGGATAAATTTTGGGAAGATAGCAAAACGTACGAGTTGAAATACAAGGAATCGATTACTAAATTACCACCGGGAGTGCCTGATACAACATTGGAACCGAAAGAAACGCCACCAGCTGATATCGCTGGGTTAACGATCACGTTCGGTCCTTATTAAAAACGGGTTACCTGAGCTTTATTAGCGGGGCATTCACGAGGAGGATAAATCGGAGTTGTACTGTGCACACTCCTCGTGGGACTTCTTGAAGTTAACGACAACAAGGAATCATGCGGCATTTCGACATGAGGTGTACTGCTGGTTTGAACTGCGCCCGGCGTCCGTTTGCGAATATAATTTGAAGCAGGATAGTTTAGAGCTGGCATAGGATGTGGAGGATGCATCGAAACCGTAGTATTTAAGTCGCCGGACGAATTCATTTCTGAATATTCATTTGGGTCATCTTCTGCACCATCCTCGCTGAAACAATTAAGCATTTCTTCATTAAAAATATCATTCATTAAGTAATATTATTGCATAATTTAAATCCAAGTATGAATAAGTGGTTTACTTAGTTTTAAAATTTATGAAGAGGAGAAAGTGCATGCATCTCAGGAATAGAGGACGATTTATTCTCTGGACATTTTAGTCTCTAGAATAAAGTCATTTGATTCCCTGGACGCAAAATAACCATTATAAACGTAATTGTTGAATGCTCAAAAATTCCTAAAGTGATAAACTTCCAAATTCGAAATATGGATATCATTTCGTACCTCTCACTCGTGTTAAAGATGTTCGAATCCATAGGAAACCAGGCATTAGTTGTGGGATTTTCAAATAGACTCCCCGCGCCAAGTTCACTATTCTTTTCGCTGCTGACGTCTTGGTTTAAATTTGAATTGGCAGCTGCAAGGATCAATTGTGAAAAATTACATCATAACGCGCAGCAAAAGATACTTACCTTTATGTTTACACATCAGATCTTCAAGTTCCTTGCGCTTGGCTCGTAGCTCGGCTTGAAGTTTAATCCGCTCCTTCTCATTGGTACTCATGGACTTTTTGTTCACTTGCTTGTCTTTCAAACGACGTTCGTTGGATGAAGAAACCGGCATATTTTCAACATGAGGCAGGCAACGATTCTGCTGCATCAAATTGTCCGTCTTCGCAATCAACCGATTCACATTTTCTTCGATCTCGGCATGCTGCTCGCCGGTAACGCCATCCAATGAATTCTGCGTATTCTCCACCAAATTCAACATATCCTTGAGCTTTGCCAGCTGCTCCTTCATGTTCACGATCTTTTTCACTTGGCAGCCGACTTCGTCTTCCTCGGACTCCTCGTGCATATTCTGCAGCTGGACGACGAGTTGATCTACCTGATGCTTTTTGTTCTGCAGCTCCTGCAGTTTACCCTGTAGTGTCGCATGTTGTTCTTGTAGTTGAGCGTCGCGAGCGTCCAAAATTTGAATCAACTGGGTTCGATTGTCGTTGCCATCGCGCATATGTTGAATGCGATTTTGCAGTTGGTCTATTTGGTGCTGAAATTGATCTGCGGAAGGGTTTGGGGCGCCAATCGCAAGGCCATTGAGGCTGTCTTCGATTTCTCTGATATCTATCGCACGGCTGTTTGATGCGCCCGAATTGGAAGCGCTATCGGCATCGTGGAACCAATCGGAGTCTGCTGACGTAGAAATTGCATTACTACGTGCAGTGGATTTGGCAAGCCGTGCTTGCGCCAGTTTTGCTTCACGTAACTGACTTTCGGCGTTCAATTGCAAATGGAGTAGAAGATTTTCATGTTCTTTCAGCATCTGTAAATCGCGTGTAGCCACATCAACCTTGTGTTCCAGCTCGTTTCGATTGGGTTTTGCAGATTCAGCATCAACATGATCAGATTCATTCTCTGAAATCTGATTTATAATGCATTAAATGAATGATAATTACATTAAGTTGGAGCACACACTTTTATGGCATAGCAAGAGCAATTTTAAAAGCAAATGCACACAGAATCACCTGTTCAGATTGTTCAATTTCATTCAATATCACTTGTAATTTGTCCTCACTGTCTGTGAGATCACTAATGATTTTGTTCAATTGATTTAGATCAAATGAGCTATCATCATTTGACTGTATTGAGACACATTGCATCTGGTTTTTCATTAAATATAAATAATAGAAATATGTCTAAGTAATATTTTAATATAATACATACTTGTTCATCTGTTTTCCTCATGCCTGCTTTCATTGAGTTTGCAACTTGGAGAAATTCCTGAATCTGCATCAATTTACTCTCAATTTGCTTCTTATCTGGATACTTAATAACATTATCACATTTGCTGAGACCAGATGAGCTCTTCCTAGATGTAGGTTGGCTGTCAATTGGTGAGCTGCATGAACCATTCACTAGAGCAATGATATAATTTTAAGTGTCAGATATATCTTAAGTATTGTATCTCTCACCATAGGTCATTACACCAGGTCTGCCTCCTTCTTGGTTATTAGCTGAATCCATTATTGGGCAATACTGCAAATTCCTGCTTGAATTTCTCAAGTTCGGATGTCTGCTGAGATCACTCTCATGACCCTTAAATTAAAGTAAACTTAAAAATTGTGGGTGACAAATATGAGGAAGTTGGTGTATTTTTAAGCACTGCAGCAAACACATGGACAACTACTGAATGAATGTTATATGATGTGGTCAATGTGATGTTTGTAAATGTTTCTCTTACTGGGTGTAGATTTCATGATCTAATTATAAACTTACAAGGTTGTTAGAAACCAGGTTGCTATGTCGATCGGCACCCACGGGAGCATTATTATTATTATTACGATGCTTTACTTTCGGGATAGTGCCGGTTCGTTTCGCCGGCATGTAGTCCTTCTTATTTTCGTTCGGCATGATTCCTGCAGTTCTTCAAAAACGTCTGCAAACTGAAGCACTTTGCTTACTACCTAACCTCTAAAAATCTACAACATCTATAAATTAGCCCAATATTTTTGGGCGACTCTTCAGATATAATAATAAAGTAAAAACTGTTAGCGAGTGATCTAAATTGTTTAATACGTGGAGTAAACGTGGATTTTATGTCCATTAACCACCCATAACAAAACCCACAAAAATGATCAAAACAACAGCACAGCACTTCAAACTAATATGACCAAGTTATGCAACCTAATAAACACAATTATCTTCAAACAACGTAAAAACAATTTGTTTATACAAATAAGAAATTGTTTATTCAATAAGGTATCTTTAATAATATTGGCCATCCTTAAAATATGTGTTTATAAACAAAATAGTAAAGAATAATCTAAATATACATTACTTGTCTCTGATGATGAACTGATGACTCATTCTCTTCATGTCTCTTCATGTCTACTTCACAGTTGCAATCAGAGACAAAGTTTGTCTCTGGTTGCAATTGATAATTTCGCTGTTTTCGCAGTCAACGTAAGAGTAACATTTACCGTATGTACTTGCATATGTGTACTGATTCTTTATTCATCGAGGAAAGTCCTGGCTCACGTAGATAAAACAGGAATAATTTGGTGAGTTTTTATACTCCTAATATTACTTAATTTATGCAAACCAAGATGGCCGATCATTTAAAAACATCGCTGTAAGCACGAGCGAATCTTCTTCACAAAATAATTAGTAGTCTGTTAGTTAGTAGGATATATTAGGTCTATAATCTACAAGTTCGGTCCACTCAAGATAAATTCTTGTTTATCATCAGCATCTACGCAGCTGAAATTGTAAGATAACGACAATTCTAGTCCACCGACTTTCTCATGTTTCCTTCGGATGCATGCTGCCGATGTATTTGTTGGTAATTGGTGTTTAGTCAAATCAGAGACAAGCATTTTTGCAAACTATTTGCTAGAATAGTTTCGTCTTCCAAATATGTACACCTAAAAGTATGTGTGTCAGGCAACCAGATTGGCAAATGTAAATGTGGCTGCCTTTCTTTCTTGTTTATAAAACTTTTTCGCTTCAGCATCCGTGGAACTATTAATGTTTTATCAAATACGGTAATCCAATAAACACAAGTATCTGCAGAAAGTGAAATATATTATGAATAAACATTGCTTTATGATTGGATATGTAAAACATTTAATAATTGATCATGTAAATCTTCAATTATTGACTGCATTTCTGGATATGAAGCCAGGTTCATATTTTCATCTGGGTCAATCAAATGATTGTACAATTCTTTGGCGTAGACATGAGTCCAATTTGCAACAAATGAACGTGGATTAAAAGCAACCCATTCCGTATAACGATGACACGAGGTCTTAAGGGAATAACCCATGATTTTAATTTGTTTCAACTTTGGCTTGTCACTATCTGGATGCTGACTAGGATATACGCTTGGCCTGGGGTATTGACTAACGGCAACGTATTGTTTGGCAATATTTGAACTCCTTCGATACTTTGAATTTATCATATCGCTGAGTAAACTTTTACCTTCTGTGCAAAGTTTCTGTCGTGGATTGTATGGATTACAAGGCGGTATTTGTCCGGAAACAATTGTGATATCAATTAATGTTGGAAATATATCCAATAATTCCACAGCATGATCAATTGTAATCATTGATTCAGTCATATTCGGTACGTATATTATTAGAGGAACTCGCGTTGCAACATCAAAGTTGCTGTATTTTGAAAATTCTCCATGTTCACCCATAGAAACTCCTGCAATTACAGAGAATTAAATCCTTAATTGTTTTAAATTTTTGGTATGAAATATACAAACCATGATCTCCAACTAAAACAACAACGGTTCTTTGCAAGTTTACATTCTTTAGGAGCTCACCAACCAAGTCATCAATGTATGTTACACTTGCAGCATAACTCTGAATGATCTCTTTTGTATAGTTTTGAGGTATTTTCCCAAAAGGAAATGAAATGTTTAATTGCTGTATGTCATCTCTTAGGCGCATGTCATTCCAAGGATTCCATGCCACAGTTGGCATATAAGCTGGTTTATCATTGTAGCCTGGAGTTACAATATCACTTAATAAGTGCTTAGCTGTAATAGAAACTTTATTGAAGTAATTAATGAGATGATTCTTAAGAACCTTATACCTAAATATTTCCGGGGATACTTTAATGGAATATGTGGTTTTTGAAAACCAACTGCCAAGAAAAAGAGATCATCAACAAATTCAACCTCCTTTAAAAATTTGAGTGACTCATCCAACACTTCTAAATCAGGCAGTGTGCCACAAGGATGATCTTCAACTCGAACTGGACAGACAATATTGGTGCCATAATTTCCATCTTTATCCAAACACACTTTTGCATTCTTATAAGCTTGTGATTTTGGATGAAATGGTTTTCGACTCCAACTTATAGGGTAGTCATCTGTGAAGTTTGAAGAGATGCCAGGATGAAAAACTTTACCAACTGAATGTGTAATGTATCCATTATTTTTAAAATGTTGTGGTAATGTGGTGAAGTTTCCCACTGAATTTCTCCAATAACTATAAAAATCATATAATTGTAGTGTATCAGGCCTTCTGCTTGTCAAGAAGGAATTACGACTGGGAGCACATAGTGATTGCTAGAAATTAATGCAAATATAAATTTTGTCTTAAATATTGCGAATTATAATGTAGTATACCTGAGCATATGCGTTTTTAAAAACAAAGCTACTTGTAGCTAACTTATCAATATTTGGTGTATAGGCGTTGGAGTCCCCATAAACACCAAGTGCAGGTCGTAAATCATCTATGACAATAAATACTACATTATATTTTGATGTCTGAGTAGCACTTATTAGTAAGAATATTATTATTATATCTATTATCATGTTGACGTTTGATTTTAACTAAATATTGACGGTAAACTCGATATCGTTCGCCTCGTTCATAAACATTTTTAAAATGCTTATATTGGGTTGCTTGTGCATAAAGTACGCAGTTTGCTTTTTAGCATTTTATTTATTTTTCCAGATAGTGAACAGCACAGAATACATAGTAAGTGAACAGTAGCTAATGGAATATCAATCAAGTGAATTCAGTGGATGCTCACAAATCCTATTATTCTCATAAGTAATTATATCTAATTGATTGTTATTTTGAAGGTTAGCTATAAACCAATTGTTTTCTGAATATTGAATATGTAAACAAATATTTCATTATTTATATTGTTATTGTTGGTTATGCCTGTGGGTGGAGCAGAACTATGATTTACGGGAGTAAAGCACCACTTTAATCCCCATGTATAGTCGGTTCGCTGAGTATTTGTTATATGACTCTTAGCTAAGTTTCAAACCGCGGGAGTTAAGTAACACTTTACTCCCTCCGTGTATTATCGAGGAATCACTGTATTTTATGCCTCTTTTGACATCTTCGGTGGGTTTGTGGAAGCCACGCCATTTGAGGTTCCAATCAAATGTATGGTTTCAATCATTCCAATGTTCACCCAACACCACTTCGGCATGTTTTCATGGTAGTAAATAAGTGAATAAATATTTCATATTTCTTATAACAGAACCATCAAGCATTTTGGGTCTGCCACATGTTGGAGGAAACAGAAGTGGATGGAATGTGGGTTCTAGTGGTATTGTATAAACATTCCTGTAAGTGTGATAAGTAAATGAACAAAATGAACATCTAATTGTATTTCATAGTATAGTCTTTATTTATTGTTGGAGTTTTCACTACATGTTTTAGGAAATGAAGGCATTATCAATAGCCGCTTTCGATTTGCCAGTAACTGCTTCTCAACTGCTTTTACCTGAAGCACTTTGGAAGTGCTTCCAAACTGCTTCAAAAATGTGCAAATCGAACGCACAGAAGAAGGCAACAACAGCACCACCAAATGTAGTGGTGGTCAACTGGGTGAAACATTCGCATGCCCATATCTTTCCAGTGAAGTTTAATGCACATTCATCACAGCGCATCTGCTTCTCACGAAAGCAAACTGCTTCGATTTTCTGGTTGAAGCAGTTAGGGGAAAGGGGGGTAGGTTCGAAAGCAGTTCGAGTGTACTGCTTTCGAACTGC
>JARJDZ010001846.1:0-16107 GCA_030264555.1 Aleochara sp. GC000083
TGCTTTATTCGCCTGTTCCCAAAGAAATCCCTAGCCGCCCCCAACATATCCCTAGTTAAATCACTACCCTCAATTTGGAATTGGTAAAATTTTTCCGCGATTTCTTGTATATATTCAACCATTGGTAATATTGGACATTTTCTGTAAAGATTTTCAATGCTGGTATATCTACTGGAATTTGAACAGTCTTAGCCATTTAAATTCGCACCGTTTAATTTTGATCAACGCAGTGGGTGAAGCGTTACACCAGACCGGAGCTCCATAAACAATCACTGGCCGTATTAATGATTTGTACACTATTAATTTATTTTCTTCCGAAAGGAAACTATTTTTGACCATCAGAGGGTATAACGTTTTTATTAAACCAGAAATTTTGTTTTTTACATAGTTAAAGTGAGCATTGAATGAGAGTCGCGAATCCAAAACTATTCCGACATACTTTGCACTTTCAGGAGAATTTCTACATTGTTTACCAAAATAGGGACAAGGAATTTATGATTTGTAAATTTTTTTGTAAATATTATTGCCTTACTCTTACTTTTGTTTACGAGAATTTTCCATTTGTCGAAGTATTTTAAAAGATTATTAATTTAGTACTGCACTAACTTTTGAGCCACGATAACGTGGTGCGAATGGGCATATATCGCAGTGTCGTCAGCAAACAGACATGTTTTAACGTTATGGAACTGCGGCATGTCGGAAATCGACAATGAGAATAGCTTCGGGCCCAACACGGACCCTTGAGGTACACCAGCCCTAAAGGTACGGTTCCATTATGCCAACTGGCTTTGCCGGCGGCAAAAGCCGGCTGGCAAAAGCCGCACTAGTATGCCGCTACCCAGAGGTAGTCCCAAGAGGGTAAGTCGGTTGAATCTATTGAAGCCGCTGAATCCGGTTCCACTTTGCCGGCTTTTGCCGCCGGCAAAGCCAGTTGGCATAATGGAACCGCACCTTAATGCAGTAATAGTTCGAACAAGAAACTACCTATCCAGAAGATATGAGTGGATCAGTTTCACAAAATTTCTATTAATCTTAAATTTTAATAGCTTATAAACCAGCCCGTCTAGCCAAACCTTGTCAAATGCTTTTTCTAAATCTACCGAAACCGGTGCATTCAGCGTGGCATGGCTGTTGCTGTCTCGTTGTATATCGAAACTGTGTCAAGAGTATGAAATTTGGAAAGGTGTATGTCGAGTGTGCGATGCGAGAAATTACTGCAGTAGGAGTCTAAGAAACATGCTGCCAATATGCACCCATGTATTCTGTGAGCATAGGCCGTAAAGAGTACGCTCACACAATTGCTTATATATCATAAATTATTTAAGTAAGAAACGATATTTCCATTGATCTTTGTGTTGTATAGAAGAAAATATCAAAGGTTAAAAAAGGAACTTTTAAAAATTTATCTATATCCAAAAAGAAATAAGGCGTCCGACCTGCGTGCATTGGTCGCATCGTGCGGATCGTGGTTGCAACGGTTGCTGCAGGCAAACTGCATTTATTTATGGGCTTGGTTGCATGCGCATGAAGGGTATTCCTATGCGCATGCGTCAATATTGGAGGGGGCAGGGTTGCCGATACATTGAATAGCCGGAGGACCGGCAGTTAGGCTAAAGGCCACAGATGGCCCAGAATCAGCCTTAACATATCCTTAACAAGGACGTCACAGTCCTTGGGGTGCGAACGTCTCTTGGTCAGGCGTCTGCGCACGCACATGGTAAGTAAAACAATAATAATAAGAAACATAATTATAACAAACGCTGATAAATTTTTTGACTTTATATTATCCTCAGGTAGAGGTAGCTTGATTTGATAAATAACATTAGTTATTCCAAAAGTTCGGCCTGGGATAATAATTGTACAATTTGATGACAATAGAGCATTTGCGCTGATAATGGATTTTTCTGCAGTTTTGTTACATTCTTCTAATACTTCAGTAGTTTTGTAACTAGAAACTAATATTTGATTATTTAGTAGTTGTATGGCTAATCTAACGCTATTCTTAACAGTAGCAAAAAGACAAAACTGGGTATCTTCAAGAGAGCATTTGTCTCTGGCTTCACATCACAAAATAGTTCATTGTCTATTTGGTTGCATTTCTCGTCCGTTCAAAGTTCCTCTGAAGTGCCGGCGAGTTGAAACGTAGTAGGTGGCACTAAAATCTTGTGGTCGTTGCTTGGGATGGGGTAATTTTTTGGTATTGGTAAGTTTTGGGTTTCACAACTGGTACACAAAGGATACATACTATTACATTCTCAATTGACACAATTTTAAATTTTGAATATTCCAACAGCTTGATGGGGTCAGTCCCATCTAAGCGGATTAATTCGTTAGTTATATGCATGATTTTTAGGTGATCGACTGTCTAGGAGATCTGCGGTGGAGATCAGCTCTAGGTCAATGATGCCTTGAAAGGCAAGACTAATGCCCGGTTTCACATACGTTCCTTAATTCATTGATTAGTTAGTAGTACTTAAATTTGATGTTCGTTATAAATTCGGCCAATAGGAGTTAAGGAATTGGATTTAATCAACGTTTGTGAAACACTTAGATAGATGTAATATTGAATTAAGTAGTGTAACGAGACGCAGGTATGGGTCTCGTCGAAAATAATGGGAACCCGAGAAATAGTGCAGTAGAAGGATTTATTTCACTCCAAAACAAAAAACTACAGCGGCAAAGACAGTTAATGCTAGCAGGGAAAGAAAACGCAATCGACTCACCTACAGCGGCAGGCCAACACCCGCAGGGTTTTCTGCCTCAGCACGCCTGAAGTTCGGAGAGAAATGTGACAGGGAACCGAACACAGGTAGGAAGACGACTTAGGGGCCGAGAACACCCGAGGTTGGCGCGCAAGGAGGCTCGGCAAGAGGAGTGGTGGAGGTCCAGTACCCATGCGCCGTAGTGGGGAGCCTGCCGACGAGCTAGCGGCAACGCTGTTTCGTTACAGTGGTGTAGGTCGAGATCGTTTCTGATAGAGTAAATCGCTGTAAAACTTATGTTAATGTTGTTTTCAATATTTCCAAATTTTCGGCGTATTTGAGATTCAATTTATTAGCTACCGATGTGACTTTGTTCACTCGTTAAATAATCTGGTCTTGATTGTGGAAGAGTATGTGAATATTTTGTGGGTCGTCGTCGTCCAAATTTCCGGTATTATATTTTGACAAAATTTTTCGATTTCCAAGCAGCTTTTGTGGAACGCTTCGCATGTTTTTATTGCGTTTACGTTACCCTTGCACTGAGCCTCTAACGCATTATTGTGAGAAAACATCTAAGAGTTTCGCTTTTCCTTGGTTTTCGGCGAAACAACCGTTTGTTCTAAACGGGCTACTTGAAGGACCTGCAGAGGCTCCGTCTTGAGCGCTAGGGTCCTGCAATGAGAAAGATTTCTTAGCGCGTCTTGCTTTGTCTGCAAGGATGATAGCGATTTTTTTAGAGTTCTCACATATTCCTATGATTTTATTCGAAGCAGACGTACTAATTATTCGAAAGAAAATGTATCTACATCTTGACAATGCCTGTTTGTCTTTATCATTTGCAGATCGTTATTGAAAAGCGGTTGGCACATTCGTATGAATGGTTGTTCTAGGTCACGGTCGATGAAATCTACCCCGTACATTCTACTTGGATTAACTAATTCTTTCAGAAAGGTCGAGAAGTTCTGCAGCTCTTGTCCAGAACGTACAGTGACGAAAAATTTCATTTTGTTGAAAGGTCTTTCCAGTCTAACCTGAAAATCCCGACTTCTCACTGATAGGCATAGTAAATACTGGGTTTTCTACTGCTGTGTGGGGAGTGTTGTCACAGCTGGCGGGCTCATTTGAAAAGTCTGCTTGTGAAAGAATTTGGTCAAAGTCGTCATTTGTTAATTCTGAATTGTCGTTATCTACTTTGGGTAGTAATGAAAGTAGGTCTAAGTCATCTGATAATTCTTTTGTGTTGATGTTAATCCTTGATAGAGCATCTGCTACTTGATTATCCTTGCCTTTGCGATAATTCACTTCGTAGTCGCTTGTAGCTTGAAGAATAGCTTTAACGCCATTTCGTTAGTCGCGAATTTGGGTCCTTGATCGAAAATAGCCATACTAGTGGTTTGTGATCGGTTTCTATCATGAAATGCCGACTGTAAAGATACGGGCGAAAGTTTTTGGTACTTTCAACTATGGCTAGGAGTTCTCGTTCTATTGTCGAATAATTTCGCTCTGCTGAATTTAATGTTTTGGAGTAGTATGCGATTCGTTTGTTATTTTGTGAAAGCACACTACCTATTGCTGTGTTGGATGCATCGGTGATTAGGTGAAAGAGTTTGTCGAGATCCGGGTATGCCAAAATAGGGGCGTTTGTTAAAAGATCGTTACATTTTGCAAAAGCGGCTAAGTAATCAGGGTCCTGGATGTTAATTTTCGAGTTCTTTTTTAGACACTTTGAAGGGTTGGACTACTCTGGAGAAATCTTGGATAAATCTTCTGTAATAGCCAGCAATGCCTAAAAAGGCTTCAATTTCTTTCGCAGTCGTTGGCAGAGGGTAATTTTGTATTGTTATCTTACAAGGGACTATCGCGAACCCGTAAATTCAAAATGCAAAACCACTCAGAGCATTGATAGAATAGGTTGGTAGTAGTGCAAAATAATTTTTGTTAGCTGCTGCGATGTCGAAATATGGGCTGTAGCCGGCTCCAAAGATTGTACGACAATAATACTATTTTTGAGGCCCAATTGAGTTGCTAGGTTTAACTCTCTTATGTGGCACAATTATAATGTGGTCCGCCAGGTACCTTTTGGGTCGAGGGTTCGATCCCAGCGCGCGTCGCAATGTTATTTCTTTACTAGTGTAACTTTGCATTAAATACCAAACTAACCCCATGAAACTAATATCTGTTTCATTTATTTAACGAGACTTCGGGATGTTATATTCAATAATCGGTACCATTCTTCTTGGATCAAAGTCGTATTTTTATTGGTCAATAACGGAATGACTTGAATAATTAATAATATATTATGGTAGCTATCTCATTATACAATACATTCTTTTCAAATGTTATCGAATAAGTTGTGATTCCCATTAAAAAAATTGAATCTGCAATTAAATTTGCAAAAAAATATTGTGCCATGAAAAAGGTTTGATCCCATGACTTATGTTCCAATTGTCGTATTTCTTACAAGTGGGCTATGATGATGTTTTGGCCTAGGGGACGCAACCATACCCGATATAGAAATTAATACAATTTTTGGAGGCGGCAATAGCCCATATTACGACATCGCAGCAGCTTACAAAAATTATTTTGTGCTTCTACCAACCCATTCTTTCAATGCTCTGAGTGGTTTTGGAATTTGAATTTACGGGTTGACGATAGTCCCTTGTTAGATGGATTTGGTTTATACCTTCCGACGTAATGATGTGGCCTAAAAACTGAACTTCTTTTCGGAGGAATTCGCATTTGTTCAATTGAATTTTGAGGTTAAATTTTATTAACTTTTGGAAAAATTTGTCAATGTGATTTCGAGAATATGACGATATCGTCCATATAGACGAAACAGAACTTGTATAGATTCTCTTTAAGAATATTGTCCATTACCCTCTGAAATGTGCTGGGTGCGTTTTTTAGTCCA
The DNA here is from genome assembly GCA_030264555.1 of Aleochara sp. GC000083. Taxonomy (NCBI): domain Eukaryota; kingdom Metazoa; phylum Arthropoda; class Insecta; order Coleoptera; family Staphylinidae; genus Aleochara; species Aleochara sp. GC000083. The sequence goes on from JARJDZ010001846.1 coordinate 5,614, forward strand.
AATGGCATTCTGACGTATTCATAATGGCCTTTGTTTATCGTAAAGGCCGTTTTTTCGGTAGATGCGGGGTCCATTTCGATTTGGTGGAAGCCCTGGGCGAGGTCAATAGTTGAGAAATACGTACATTTCCCCAAATTTCTTTTATCCGCGGAAGAGGGTACTTGTCTTCGATGGTCTTCTTGTTAAGATTCCGGTAACCTATAACAAGTCTCCATTTTTTTGCCTGATGAATCCATCTTTTTTGGGACAATCCAAACTTGAGAGCTATAGGGGGAAATTGATGGCCTGATGATTTTGGCTTCAAGTAATTTACGTATTTGGTTCTGGATCTCGCCTTTCAAAGCATAATGGTATCTATATGATTTACTGTATATAGGGTCTTCGTTGGTGGTCCTAATCTTATGTTTGACCGCATTCGAGAAACTTAAGGTTTTATCTACATTATGGAATAGGTTCTTATAGTTTTTTAGGAGTAAATCAATTTTCTGGGCTTCTTTGTTCAAGAACTTCGATGTTTGGGGAAGATTGATTTTAGGTGTACGAACCTCGTGCACTGTATGTTCTGGGTCCGATAATTCGACGTTATTGCACGGTTGGACGTCAACTCGTTTGTTGAAGGTTATATTGGTAAGTCCATCCGGTCAATCTATCGGTACTACTACTTTGCCACGACTGGCTGAAACCACGGATTCCGGTATACTAATGTTATTGAGGTTTATTTCCGGAAGTACTACGTCACACTCGATAATGTTGACCTTTCTGTTTGAAAGGTCGGAAAGTTTTTCAAAATCGTTATTGCCAATTAGTGCATCGAAATGGTCATGCTATTCCAGAACGCAAAACTCAAAACTGTAATTTATTCCGTATTCCTGTAAAAGTGGGTACCGGACGCATTCGCTACCAGTTACCTTTTGTTTCAGACTAGTAAGGGTGAATTTCTTGTTAGATTTGAATTTTGAGAAATGTTACTCAGCGGGACCGGGGTTCATAATAGAATTACTCGCTCTTGAGTCTACTAAAATTTTTAAATCGAATTTCGTAACTATTATGAAGGGTAATCGAGGTCGCAAAGATATCGAATTTATGTCAATTCGGATGTCTCTGGGTCCGTGCAAAAATTTTCCTTATTCTAATTTCCGTCGTTATTTTCGTTATCTTCTTCGGCATACTGGTCACCGGTTTTACGTTCGACATTAAATAATTCTTCCGAAATAAAATCGGCTGGACCAGTTCGTGTAAAGTAATTATTTCGCTGGGGCAATTGTTTATTGCGCGAATTTTTATTAGTCTGTGCAGTCGAAACTAACATTGGGGTTGGTGCTTGGGCACCTTTTCCGAATACCTGTGAATTGGTAGGGTAGTTGCGACTACTTTGAATTGGTCTCGGAATGTTAATTGCCCTTGGTGCCCATGTCCCTGATTAGTCGCTTCCGCGCGTTTCGGAGGTGTTTGATTTTGTGCGAAGTAAGGCATAAAGTTTGGCCTCGGTTGGTTGTTAATCGCGAAATATGAGTTATAAGGTGAGTTAGAGGGCATTGCAGTATTCTTCTTATGATTTTGCGGATGTTGCACTTTGCCTTTATTGCGTAGAAATTTCATAAATGACATCAGAGTCGAATGGTTGTCGTACCGCCTGCACTCGTGCAGACATGCTTTAACGTTTCGCATGTATTAGTTAGAAGATGAGTATTATAAGGCTCCATGATTCCCGCTTTTACCGTAGCTAAAGCTTGGGCTGTGTACATCGCTATCTGCCGAAATCTGCCGATAGCAAGAAGAAAAAAGTACTATTTATGTGGAGTTCTTGGCTACCCATTAAAATATTAGTTATAACTTATAAGCATGCTGAGGATCAATTCTCACAAAAATTTTGTAACATTCGCATTATGTTGGATGTCTCAAAAAGAATCAAATTTGTATGTGCAGAGATAACTATTCGAGTACGCATTGTGGAACGCACTACCGCAAGATCCGCAAAGATTATAATAAATATTAATACCCTAAAAAGTGAGGTGTACATTCTTAGGGAACAAAGCGCAGAGCGTGCTTAACTAAGCCACCAGCGTCACCAACCCCCAATCATGCGCTGGAGTGTGACGCTTGGTTACTGGCGCAAGGCAAAAACCTATAAAGGGATTGGTGTCCATAATAATTTGTATTGAGTGCAACCAAGTGGAATCTTCAGAAAATGTGTTGTCATAAAAATCAGATAGGATGTAAAACTAAATTTCAGCTGAAACTAAGAAAAATTTACGAATATTTATGAGACTGTGCTCAATTGGCATATTGTTTAACACTCCGGCAGGCGCGCTGCCGATCTGAGATCGTCAAATGTTCTGCCGACTGATTTGACTTTGAACCTTTCTGCCGACTTCGAGTCGGGATGCGTATGCTTATACAAGCAAATTTTACTCGTTTTTTGTTTTCATTTAATTGATTTTTTTTTTCAATTTATAGTCTTAGTTATTAAGTACTTAGTTATTATTGAATAATTAATTAACGGTGTCTTTCAAAAGATGTACAAACTCTTCTCACAAAACATCGTGAATCAGGAGAACAATTCGCTGATCAACAGTCGATTAAGAAAGGACATTGTCACATGTGTCCCAAATATTAGTGAAACTGCAGGGGTGAACACCCATTTCGACAAACGGGGAATTTATTGGCCTGAATTTTTTCGGCGGGCTGCAGATTTTAGTGATAGTAATTCCAATTTGCCCACAATACACATAACTTTGACCAAAAAACGGTCTCCTAATAATTGTGGCGATGAGTGGCGCGTCGCATTAAAACGAACAGCACGCCACGGGTTGCTCATCCCTGAGTTAGATGATTTGTATCAGATTGTTGTGCAGAAATGCATACCATTACGCCGGCTAGGGAATTATGATTTCATAACGCCCTCAAGGGAGTTATGAAATTCTATAATATTTGGCTTTTTTTAGAGTTTAAGACCTTGCAAGGATGAAGTTTATTTTTATATGTAAAAATTACAATGTTCAAAAAATTGCCCGACAAATTAAATTTGCGAATATATATTCATGGATTTTCACAATTTCCGAATTACCAATGTTCCGTATTAAAGCAGCAATTGACGACTCTGAAGTCATAGTACTCGCAATAATTTGTGAAGCTGTTTTTCGTGTGGATGCTCTCTTCTACATACCCCTGTGCGTAGGGATCTAATTGAACCGGAACGCCCCGGAACGTTGTTCCGGTAAATACTTTTCGAGGCAGAACGCGTTTTGGATAGGAAGATCATTTTAATACAATTACGAGCTCGTGCGTATTTTACGGCGAAGATTCGTTGGTCGGTGGGGTCCATCCTGCCGTAAGTCCAACGAATGAAAATTGAAAAATAATTCCAAGTCCGAACATTCGGACAATGGCCACCACCAGTTGTGGCTGCGTGAGAGGCTGGTGAATTTTTAAATTAAAATAACGAAAATTCAATTTTTCTTGTGCAGTTCCAGACTGGACAGAATCAGGTGGTGAGTTATCAGAAGAAAAAGAATTTTACTGAACTCTCGTTGTTGTTGTTTATAAATATCATATACATGTATTCTCTTATTTATACATTTACATGTGCAAACGTTCCAGAAAAAAATATTAGAAGCACAACACTCCCTGTGCGAACGAAGTACTCTTCTAATTACCGTGCATTGTCGACGTTTAAAATCTAGTTACTCCCTGAACTAAAATAGTAGCAGAGGAACGTCTTAAGCAATGGTCGATATAGCTATTTGGTTATTCCAGGTCTAAATACTTGACGATGATATATACTTGGTATACCTCCTATAGTATTCTTTCCAACAGATTCGTCTAAACATCGCCTATTTGTACATGATATGAAAAAATGCCTTTCTTTGGCATTCTTTGAGGGATGTGATGCTATCCATCAACCTCCTATTTCCAACGTCCACCGCCAAGCCATAATGGTCCAGGAAGTCCTATTATGGCCTTGGACACGTCAGCGACCACGAACGGCTATGAAAAGCTTCTCCTCACGCCCAGGTCGGTGGTTAAAACCTCTGTCCCGAATGTCGCAATTGTCGTTCCGTTGGCTGCCAACAGCTCGCTCTACCGAGACCTCTTTTACCTCCTGGGCAACGCCGGTATAGAGTGTGGTATAAAATGGTAAAAACATATGTCGTCACCATCTCGGTAACGACCACGCGAACGGGTTCTCAAACGTCTCGAATGATGCCCGAAGAACGAACCCCGTCGCTTGAAATTTCGGGGTCTGCTCTCCTGCAGCTTAATGCTCGCCTGCTCCTGAAAGGCCGTGGCGAGAGCACCTTCCACCATCACGACCATGACGTTAAAGTTCTGAAGTTATGCGGAGGAGACAGTTGAGCCGCATTACTTAGGCGACGTCAGGGTAGCCCCGTACGCTGTCAGCAATATTTGAACGTAACCGCGCTTACCAATTCGAACTATGCACAATTACGTCGTAGCAATACAGGACAAGAGAGCTCGAAGAGATGATTGATGCTCCGTGTTGGACGGTGGACCCTCTACTGTTCCAGCGTCAGTTGGTCTCTGAAGATACCGCGGCTTGGTGTCACGAACGCCGCCACCGCCAGAATTATAGGGTCGCGGGCGCCCCCTTACGGGCCAAAGGTAGCGTTCTCATATGAGCACGGTTCTTAATTTTGTGTGGCCGTAGTAGGTTGGACCCTACAATACTACAATGCTCGGTTGCAAGAAGCTGAAACCAACTAATCCATGATTACCAATTACATTACTGAAATGAAATAATCTATGATTACTCATTAATTAATCATATGTATTAAGTTTTGTGCAACCGGCCCTTAATTCCTTTGAATTATCTATTTTAGTTTCAGCAATCTTTACAATTAATTGAAACAGACTCCTTATCTCTTACATCAGTAATGCACATTTTGGTTATTTATCCGGTCTTAGGCCACCAAAAACTCCCATAACCAAGACAATATTATATTGTATTATGTTACAGATTCATACTTTCGGGCGCATTATTTAAAACTGTGAGGACTTGCGCCTCTGAGAAAACTTTTGATTTCTTGGCTTTATATCCCTTTGACTTAGCCTTAAAAAAGGATATTAATTTTAAATATTTAGATGAGTAAGTTTTCATTTTGATTAATATCTTGGCCTCAATAATGAATATTTAGTCCATAATGATGATGGATTATATATTTCGGTCTGAAATAAAATTTTTATTATTTTATATTTTTTTAAATAAAGAAAATTTACCAATTCTTGAAAATATGCCATAAATACCATCTCAATATTATGCTTTGCTTGCCACACTTGAAATGTTTCGTAGTCTTCTTCATATTTTGATCTAGATCTAACAGGTAATATGCTTCAATATGCTCTTCATATTTTGATCTAGATTTAACAGGTAATATGCTTTCAGTAGCACAGTATCGATAATTGTATAAGGGTTATATCTAAAGTTGACAGCGCAAATTTTAGCCGATGGCTGAAGTTTTTTATCGCTAGGTGGTGGCTATATAGGAGGTGTCTTGGTTTACCCAACATTGATGCTGCATAATTGAGCATTAGTCTCCATCGGCGAAGCTCCAGCGACTGTTTTCCAGGCTCACCGTACAAGCTAGATATTGGACTGGTTTGAAATGCCCTCGCACAAGTGCGAATGCCTGAATGGTCGACGGTATTCAGTTTAGTCAAGACTGAATTTAGAGCCTAGAAGTAACCGATTACTCGATCTGCACCTCAGTCAAAAGGACTCAATGCGCTTAACAACGTCAGAGTCTTGTTACAATTGACAATCGGTTGTTGGAATGTGATTGCTAGGAGAGTTTCCGTGCGCGTACACTTCAAGGCACATGTGATAACTGTTTGGGTGAATTTTCATTCCCATAGTATTTATGTACAAAATTGAGGAAAATCCATCATTAAATACGCAAGTGGCAATATTTGTTATTGTATCCAATATTAATTTGCCACTAGATATTGATTTTGACAGAGCCCATACCGTTGAGTTGAAGCCTTCGTTATTGTTTTGCGTAAAGCCACCGACGCAACATGTGAGAAGATCTTCCTTACTTAGTTCTTCGTATACTGGTTTTATAGCTTCAAAAACAATATCTTTCATTGCTGGTCTATGTTGATGTTGGTCCAAACTATATGTGGAATTTGCTTTTTGCCACATGCACCACGTATCTGCTCCAGTTGGACACAGGTCATGTTGCGGTTTCTCATCTGTAGATAATTGATAATATAATGTAGCCCATATAGCTTTCTTCATATCTTCAGTTGAATTTCAATTTCTACGAATAGCTAATCCATTGTACAGAGAAAGTTCATCAATAAGCTTGCCAGTTAATTTTCCGTGTCCTCCAAGCTCTTTTTTATTTTTTTTTTCAAATTATGGACACGAGTACTCATTCTTTTTTGTATATGATCTACACATTCCTTCTTCAAAATTGTTATACTTTGGTAAGGTTTCGCTTCTGTAACACTTTTGCAGGTTTATGAATCACCGACCCCGATATCGTTTACATATTTTACGTGATGTAAGGTTTTAGAGCGCTGAAACATTTCAACAACTTCGTCGGTTTCCATTTTTCCAGACAATCCCGTGTGGTTTGCTTGGCATTCGCTGGCATGCTTTGGTGACCATTTCATATATTCTTCTGAGCCATCTTTTTTCTCCCAATATTCGCAAGATTTACAATATTTTGATTTTACTATGACATCTATTACTTTCCCAGTGTACCGGCCAATGAGAGAAACCAAGCCATACAAGGACGAAGATCCACGTTTTCGCCATGTTCCGTCTCCAGATACGGTGTTTCCATTATGTTGTCCACTTTCTTTCGAAATTATTTTTTTCTTTTGCTGCATTTAAAATGCTTTCTTTGTAAACAATTTCTGATGCAGTAGCAATATTTTTAACGATTTTATCGTAACAGGATTGAAAAATCGAGTGAGGCAATTCCATGAAAGCACCTTTTTTTTTCTTCCGTGGAGACCAACACCGAGTAAAGGCATTGCAAGAACAATTCTTCAATTAATTTCATAAGCATTCTTAGCATAGGGGCAATTATATTAAATCCCAAACCTCGTTTACTAACTTCAGTGAATCTCACATTCGATTGGCAAACTTTCCAAACAACAACTTTTGAAATGGCAGAAAAAACTGCTACAAAGTTTATGAGACGGTAACCAAAGGCATTTACTTCAAGATCGTATAAATCACGCTGCTGCAATTTCTTTGCCGATACGCTAACATTCAAATCCTCGGGCATTTCCAATTCATAGCGATTCAACGGTCGTTTGTATGTCGGTCTCTTGCAGAATGCGCTATCCCCTTTTATGCCTTTCCTATATCGACTTCTATTGCAACTCATGGTGGAAGTCTATTGCAATTATAATAGTATTTTCTATTATTCAGGTATTAGGTGACAGCAAAGAGAGTGGTAAACCATTCAATTTCCCTATGTTCAATTTTAGAGAAAACGCCTCAATGCATTGTAGTTCATTATCACTCACCTAGATGTCACTGGTTTGTGTTTTTCATATGATAACGCCACACCCAAAAGATTGGCAGACAGCTGGGCGTGAACATCAGAGGAAAAGGATCATGAAAACAAGCGGCCACGCTTAGGAGGAAGTCTCCTAAGCAAATTCTTAGTTTCTCTCCTTTTTTTATGATTATCAAATTATTTTGCCCGTGTGCTCTTTTTGTGGTGTTATGATGTCTGCATGTATCAAATGTTCTAATTCTTGTTTCAATGTTTCACGTAACGCTAATGGTATGCATCTTGGCCTTTGAATTAAAGGAGTGACCATTTCATCTATTTCTAATTTATACTTTCCTTCTACTTTTCCATATCCTTCAAACAATGTCTCTATAATTGTGTTAGCGTCATTATACAAAATGCCTAGCTCCATGTATGCCCTATTTGATAATAAGTGATTAACGTCTGCTAGATAAAATACAATTAGGTATCGTGCATGCTCTTTCTTACAATTAAGTACAATTTTCGTTTTATTGGAATATCATGATTTCCAAAACTCTTCCACACAATATTTGTATTCTCTAAATCTTTTTTTAAATTGTTCTATCCCACTAAGCATACGTCAGCGCCTGTATCTAACAAAAATCTATAGTGCGCCAAATATCTTTGAACTTCACGTCAAGCTTCACAGTTAACTTTTCTTTTCTTGGGGTTATATTTTTCAATTTTATATGAGGCATCACTCTCATTATTTCTCAGTAACTCAAATTTATGTTTTCTATCAACTCTATTCACATCTGTTTCCTCCATATCAGTTTTTATGTTTAGACTACTCATTCTACTGTTTGTAACCTCTTCTATTAGGCAGATGTCTTTAGCCATATCTAGATCATCATCCACCTTCTCAAATCTTTGTTTAGAATCCCCAGCACAATTCTATTACGTAACAAATCATTCTCCATCTCGTCATACTCACAGGTGTCTAACAGCTTTTCTAATCTAGCTAAATAACGATTGATCAACATTTTGACAACAGGTATTGGATGTTTTCCCAATAAACTTATCTCTGATTGTTTTTGCAATAGTATCTACATTACACTTTCCTTCCACTCTCTAATTAAATCTGTTATATTTGACAAGTGCCCCATTTCCAGGGGCAGTGAAAATCGTGAGCACTTATTTTCTTCCTCTGCGTCGGTCTACTCACTCATTCCAGTCGCTACACAATAGCCCTCCCATCCTTTTACAAAATATTCAAAATTCTCTCTAACATCTCCATCAACCACATTGAATGGCGAAGGCCATGGTACATTATTTGGAGTGACTAGGATTTTCGTTATCCCTCTGCTCTCTAATTGCTCTTTCAGCACTTCCGTAAGTTGTGCCTGTATGTAGCAACATCGAATCCATATTCGACATATCATATTTAGGCTTCTTTGTGCTCTCCGCGTGGTTTTGTGAATATGACCTCAAATTCAATACACTTCCGACACCATGTTTTAGGTGTAGGTATAAGACGGTTCGAATACTTCTATTTGTTTTGTTTAATTAAACTTTCTACTTCATACCATGGTGGAAATACACCATACTTCGTACTCATTAGTTATGCTTTTGACAATCAGATTTACAATACTGACGCTCGACTCTCTGTCATGGCATATTCTTCGGTTACCGCAGTGTAGCCAACCTTGACTAACTTTAATCAGTGTTACCAACTAGTATACATATACAACACTTCCAGATAGAAATACATCTGAAAGTTGAAAACTTGACAAGTAATGATAAGTGAACTGTGATATTTGCTGAGAATATGCGTTAGATTTGCATATTTCTGCAAATTTACCATAGAAATCTTGCACAATGTACAGGGTGGACTAATTTCGATGTTTTAATAGGGAATATTCCAAACGGTAACAGGTACGAAAAAAGAGATGAATTCATTGCTGTTTTCAAAAATTGTCTAGCGTTTTTTGTTTTTTCTACACAAAAGTTTAAAGGTGCCAACCCATAAGGTGTACTGTGGTATCAACTTCACAATGCCATTTCACCATGTACGGCGTATGGTAATAGGGTGCGCCGACCTAAAACATCACCAAATTAATGAAATAAACAAGGACGGAAATACAAATTGAGTTCTGTCGCTCCTATTATAATACCCTTCAACTTTTGTGTCAGCTGACATCACCAAGCGAAACGCATGACAATTTGTTGCATTTCTCCAACATCTTCATGCATTTCCAAATTCTCTAAACGATAGTTACTTGAAATAGCCAAATAATCAGGTAAAAATTAATATTATGTAACACTTTCATTCATAAGTAGAATTCAATAGGACTTAATCTGAGTGGAAACAAATCTTCATGCATTTGATGAATGCAATCAATCTCAGCTCCAGTAGCAAGAAGTATTGAAATAAGTACAAGCATTGATAATATTGGCAAGAAATGGTAATAATAGCAAATGCTAGATGCACGATCTCAATACTCGAACAATATAAAGCAGGTATGTTCTTTATTGATTCTGAATAATTTACCTAGGTTCACTTTGTTCCAGCTATTTGTGGAGCAATTTACTATTGCATAATGTAGTTTACTGCCCAATTGTGGGGATGATCTTCTCATTGAGTGGCTACTGTGCAGACTTACATGCCTATATCAGGTAGATGTGATAACTGCAGTGTTCAGGCTGGGCAAGTCATTCTTCATTTACATTATTAATGCCCGGTTGCACAAAGCGTAAATCAAAGAATGATTAATTAATTATTAATTAAATTTGATGTTTAGTTAATTTGAGTTTGGGTTGCACAAAACTATATTGCTGTTAATTAATCACTGATTGATGCCCGGTTTCACAAACATTCCTTAATTCATTGATTAGTTAGTGACACTTAAATTTGTCGTCCGTTATGTATTCGGCCAATAGGAGTTAAGGATTTGGATTTAATCAACGTTTGTGAAACACAATTGTGACAGTTAATCATGGATTAGCTACTTTAATGATCATTAAAATTTAAGGAACG